>JAULKQ010028190.1:0-31599 GCA_032356285.1 Smithsoniella earleae | reverse complement strand
GGGTGGAGGGGGAGGCGGTTTAGGCACTGGCTTCGCTTCCTTGGGCTTCTGGTCTCTGTCCTTGGGCTCAGAAGCCTCAGGTTTCGGCGGTGGGGGCTTGTAAGGGTCCCTGGGAGGTTCGGCAGTTGGAACAGCCAACGGTGCTTTCTCCGCAGGGGTGGCATCCGCCTTAGTGGCTTTGGCGCCTGGTGGGAGGCTCACAGAGGTGTCAGAAGCGGCGGGGAAAGGGAGAGGGGTGTGAGTGCTGCCAGCAAGTGCAGCAGCAAGGATAGCTGCTTGCTGCTCTTTGTTAGCAAGCGGGTCGGAGGTGCCGGGCACCGACGGGACACTCCGGGGGGTCGGCATAGTCCCATCGGTGAGTTCGCCGATACTGTCAGCCTTCCTGCCATCCAGCATGCGGCTCACCCACTTGACAAACTGTGCGGGGCTGCTGGGGCCGTTCCCTGGGGAGTTGAGCGTCGATTCCTGCTTCACGCAGGCCGGGCTGGAAAAGATTTCTGCCAGTCGAATCAGGTCATCCAGTTCAATCCCATCAGGGAGCATCATCGACATGTCCTCTGTGTCTGACAGGCGGCTGTCCTGGCAAGCCAGCGGCGGGTGGCCACGGGGCGACAGCAGTATGCTGGCCACGCTCGACGGGGCAGTAGTCAGCTGCCTCACAGCCTCGCTGTCCCTGCCACCGCCTTCGAAGCTCCCGCTCCCACTCACATCACCGTAGCCGTGCTCTTCGCCCACACTTATGCGAGGGACACAAGCACCAGCTTCTCGGGACTGGCTCTCAGCCAAACCACTAGGCCTCCGCGTACTGTGTGAAGCACTACACACCATGCCGTGCCTCCTGCTGCTCACTTCAGAAACGCTACCACTAACACCCGGCACCGAGCCAACCGTATTTGCTGAACTGCGGTGTGAGTCCCGGAGTATGCTAAGCGCATCAATCTCCTCTCGCGATGCACCAGGACCGGGCTTCCCATGCCCCTCCACAGGAACATCACTCCTGGCACCACTGGGCCGTTTATGCAGCACCATACCACCAGTTCCCCCCCCTTCACCACGCTGACCACCACATGCTTGGGCATCCTCGCACGAAGCTTCAGCCTCCGGAACACCACCGTCAAGCCTTCTGTTCACATCAACATAGCCACCCTCTCCTCTGCTGCATTGCCCCCTCATCCCAGCAACTGTACCCCGTGCACCAGCCACACTCTCACAAGCAGACTGCTCATCCTGCCAATGTGAACCCCCAAGCATACCGAATGCATCAACCTCCTCTTGTATCCGTGCACCTACGCCCAGCACTATTGAACCAGCCAGCTCCCCTGCGCAGCTCTGATCACCACATTTGGCATCCTCACAAATACCAGCGCTATCGCACTCAACCCTGGGGACCTGTGCAGGACCTTCCACGCACATTGTAGTACCAAAGCCATCCACCCCGGTACCACTGGTCCCGTCTGGAGGTCCAGAACGCAAGGGATTACTATTACTACCAAGTTTGGTGACAGGTCGTGCCGGGCCCGCCTGGTGAGGCTCAGAAGCAATCTTCCGCTCTGCTAAGCAGGCAACACCGCCCTGAGCAAAGACGATCGCTTGGTTACGATCTCCAGGGCCGGCAACAGGCCCCCCTGGTGCCAGTGTGCCTGGGGTGCTGTTGGTACCATGCACGCTGGCCTGTGGGCTGTTCAGAAACGGGCTCATGCTTTGCTGTGCAAGGGCAGTGAGCAGTTCGATAGACCGAGACGGGCCTGGGGCTTCGGCGGGGGCTTTTGCTGGTGTCCACCCGCGGCCGTGGGCCGGCTGCGGCGTACTTGGTGGGTGGTTGACACCAGTTGTAGCCACCTGTGAATGTGCGCACGCCTCACGATCTTCTGCACGAGGGGACGTCTGTGAAGCGACCCCCCAAACCGGGGATGCAAACTTGGCAGGACAGTTGTCTGGTGTTCCGAACGAGCAGATATTGGCAGATGCTTGAAATGACGGGGATTTGGATCCTGCTGAGGGGTCTGCCTGGGATGAAAGTGAGGCTTGGCGGCTGAGGTTCAGCGACGTGGCTGGGCCATGGCCGGTGGGGTGTGATTGGTGGTGCAGGGGTTGGCCGGGGATATAGTGAGATGGGAGCGTGGACGGCGGATTCGGAGCCCTGCCAGGCCCCCGGGGGGACGATGCACAGTCTGTGGTGTCGGGGAGAGAGTTGAAGGACAAATGGTGGTGAAGGGTGTCGCTCAGGGTCCGGGCTGGGAGAGAGACGGCAGGGTGCAAGGCGCGGTCGATGTCTTGGCTGAATTGTGATCCTAGAATAGTCTGGGACGCCAGGGCTGAGAGGGGGCTAGCTGATCTGGTCTTGGAAGTGTGCGACGAGACCGGCGAGTCCAGAGCGGAAGTGGAGGGGGCATGAGAGCCGAAGTGGCTTGTAAGCTCCATGTTCCCGGTAGGTATGTTGGGGTAGGGTTTCTCGGCGTCTGGATGAGCGGATAGGGTTGAGAGGGCAGGGGAGTAGGGTCGTGAGGGGGTGCTGGCGCCGGGGGTGGTTGCGCTTGTGGAGAACGGGCTGCCAGGTGCAGATGGTAAGCCCTGGGAGTGGGGGGTAGTGACGCGGATGGAGGGCCCGGTGTGCTGGTCCGTGGTGAAATGGCTGCGGTTGGTGTAGATGTGGTGCAACTGGGTGGCCCGGGCTGCAGAGGTCTGCACTGACAGGGGGCTGGCGGATTCGCTCCTGGCACTGTGTGCGGTGTAGGCAGTGAGGTGGTCGGCAGGGAAGCTGGCAGGAAGTGAAGGCACACGGCCCAGTTGCATGCCAGCACGGGCGAAGTTTGGAGGCTGAAGATCTGCGTGTGGGGTCGGCACGGTGGCATCTCGGTCCCTGGACCCAGGGCTGCCGGGCTCGCTCTGGGTTGCACGTGGCAGCAGGAGGGCCGGGTACATAGAGAGGCCAGCAGTGTCTGTGCCTAGCAGGGGTGAATCAAAGGAAGGTGGAGCGTCTGCCGGAACGGCGGAGGACCCTGACGCCCCACAAGAAGAGTGCAGCGCCTGCATGCGCCCCCTGGCACCTGATTGCATGCTCCCTGCTGGGAGATCGCTGTGCGGCCACACGTGTGGCCTCGGTACACTTGATGAGCTGTGAACCCTCCCACTGCTACAAGGCTGAATGCCGAGGCTGTCACCTTGTGCAGCGCGGCTCCCTGCAGGGAGCCCTTCCCGCCATCCTGCAGGCAGCAAATTTGCTGTCAACCTGTTGCAGCAGACAAGCAGTGTTTATTACAAAGTGCAGGCACGGTTGGATGCCTCTGCTATGCTTGTTACCGTATGAATATTTAAGTCTTCACGATGTCTGCCCGAGGATGGGCCACCGCAATCTCTTGGCGGTGTCCACTTTCAGTTTTGAGTGGTGGCTGTGAGGAGATAGACCAAGTACTGAAAATCAGACTTCGTCACACCAGGGATAGGCATAGTTGAACTTGCCCACCTTCCCTCAGATTTATTGTCGAAGCCTTCAATCTCGGGCCCTGTGATTATCTTGCTGCAGTATGTTTCGAGAAAGTGGAATTCGATACCTTCAAACAGGTCACAGCTGGATGCTGGGCCGTAGTCTTGAGAAGGGTATGCGCTATGGGGGCGCATGGGGCCAGTCAGGGGGTGGGTCTGGTCCAAGAAAAGGGCTTTGTTCCCTGCTTGAGTATGATGCCCCGATGCCGGTGTGGGCCTGAGCCCTCTGAGTGCACCCCTGAGGGCAGCGTCAAGCGGCGGGACAGATGTCGAGAACGACTCTATACAGTCTGGCCCTTGGAAGCCGATAGCCTCAGAGCCTGAAAACAAGCTATCATGCTCAGACCCTGCACGAAGATTGGCATAAAAACCACAGAGTTGTGGCCAAAAGAACACCCTGAAAGCAATAGTTTGAGCAGCAGAGCATTAGTGACGCACTAGTATGGCCCCACGAAGCTGGAGATATATCATAGGCTGGGCCTTGAGATAAAAATTCGTCGGACTGGGGGACTGAAGCATCACGTTTTTTCACCCATCGATCTGCAGTTCCAGGCGGTTTCCACACTGGTTTGGTAGTCTCGTTTGCCCCAGTATCACGTCGAAAACTACCACTACCTGCTGCACATGATACATTACCTGCAGAAGCGTACTACTGAGTATTCGTATGCTTTGCGAGCAGTTGTAGGTCGATGTGGTCAGAGACGGGATACCTTGAGACAAAATCCTTGCAGAATGCGCTTCGTTTCTTGCGACAGGGCCTCTATCTCGAGGGTTAACATTGCTTTCACTCGAGTTAATCACCTGAAGTATTCGACGTCAGTGAGCGTTGCACCCGTGCGCACATGTCGAAGCCTGGTGATAGACTTTACTTACCGGTGAATGGCTGTTAAGGCTCGCATTACCCCTCGGACGCGATCTTCCTCTTGAGCTTGGCAACTGGTACCTGTCATCGTAATCGTTGTGCTGGCTAGTGATCGAAGTAAGCAAGTTGCTGAATCGTTGAGGCTTGATCCCCTTATGGGCTGATTGAGGCCGGCGTAACTGGTCAGAATGCTCGGACACAACTTTATTGAGTTTGTGGCTGTATTCACTCGAACTGACGCTGCGTAGTTTATGAGACTGTGTGATTTGAGCCAAGCCTGGGGTATTCAAGTAGTCAACACCTTTTTGGCGCAATACTTTGGGCATGGCCGCGACAAGTGACGGAGATGCGCTTGGCGAATTAACTGAGAAAACACCCTCATAGTTTTTTATCAAGAATGTTACCGCGGCGCAGATATCGAAGCCCTGGTATTCGCTCGAAATGCCGGTGTCAGTCTGTGTTAGAGCAGGACCAACATGTTCTGCGATGGACTCCGCCGTAAGCCCATGAACCTGCAACTTTGACAGGCTCCGTTAAATGTGCCTTATGCCTTGCTATGGGTTAGAGTATGGAGTGAGAGTAGTGCGCAGAAAAAACGATGGGTGATGCTTGCTGCCCCACATCAAGCAGATACGCACGTGAGCGAACTCGGCAATTTCCTGGAGCGTCCTAAAAATCCCTTTCAAAAGCCTATAGATGCTGTGTTTTGCGGATGTGCCGCTTTCTGGAGAAGTTCTGATGGTAGAATCAGGCTGGAGTTCTTCAACGGCGCAGCGAGCAACAAATACAGCAACCTCAGGACACTCAGGATGAAGCAGCGACACTTGAGCAGCTGTTGTTAGCTTTTGCGCTATCTGCTTCGTCACTAACGGCTTGGGAAGTTTTCTTAGAAGAAGCAATGCTGTCAACGCGACCCCAGTGCTGGTGCTGCCTGGCGGTAAACTGTCTGCATCATCAGCTTATGATTGATGCTCCGTAGTTTGCAGCCATATACTGTCACACCAGGACGGGCTGGGACGCACCCGAGAAATGTCGCGAGAAGTGTTGACATAGCCGGTCCACTTCCACTTGTTTAACAGTGCCACGAAAAAGTTTTCCTGGCCGTTGCTTGGAAACTGCAAAAGCGAAGAATGTGATTTATATTCAGTAATAGATGATTGCGCTGGCGGGATTCTCGAGCATCCCCTGTGAAAGGCAACAACGGTACATATTCGATTCGTGGGAGAGCAATAGATAGTCACGGCGCACACCATTGGTTTTAATCCAATGGAAGGCTCTTCTTACACAGTCGAGCGCTTTATTTTGCCGCTTTTCATCCTCCGAGGATACAATTGCCGGTGCGCGCTTTGCGACCTCCCTTTGCAGTTCCTCCGTATAGAAATTCATGCTATGTACTCAATGGCATGTTAAGAAACTATGTACAAACGTGGAGATATGGACCCGGCTTGAAGCTCCAGTTATAGGTTGTGGACAACAGTTGTGTGGGTATTCACATACTTGCATATAATTCCAACCACTGGTGTAAGGTACCCAGCAACAAAAACACGCCAACAGTAAACACCTTACTACACAGGTAATCTCTGGACTGTCTTCTGGTTCATGGTCTGAGCCGGCGGTTACTCGGACGATCCAAATCTATCAATGCTTGCGATTCACTACAAATGCAACAAGCCGTATGCATCGGTTGCTCCTCAGTCCGATTACGCGTGACGCAACCCGAGACACCCATTGTCCAAACGAACGATTCAATGGCTCGATTAGAACATTCATGGAGAAGACCGGGGTAGGCCATAGCCTTTACTATCACACACTGTAAGAAGAGGGGTTGCTAGATATCTGAAATTATGGCCGGTCTATACACGTCGAACACTAACACCATTTACGCATGCATATGAAACAACGTTTGTCACGATACTGGCTGGCCGTGAGTGATTGGACGATTCAATGGCAGAATTTGAAATTATTGGTTTGACTATGTAAAAAAAAATTGCACGGGCATAGGCTTTCAGCTGTCGCTTACTCTCTTCGCTCCCCTGTGCGTGCTTCTCGGTCAGACAGGTGAGATGTACACATCTGCTACCATTGTGCTGTTCAACCACCTGTGGTGAAGATAGCGTGTGCCATTCCACTTGGAAATACATCTTTTAAACCAAGTTCAGGATCAAGTCTTTTATAGTAGTTCGTCACTGCAAGTTGGTTCCTACCCGAGGGAACTCCGATTAAGAAGAATGCAGAATCGCGCTGGGAAACCCAATTGGGCCGACGATTTAAATCCGTGGAAGATTTATAAGATCTTTCGTAGGTCCACTGTTCACAGAGAAGATAAAGGGTTAGAACAAGAGTTACTTACAGATCCTGGTAAACCACATCTAGAGTTCGGTTAGTAAGGGAACACCCACAACCTGGACAACCGGTAAGGAACTCCCTAAAACAAACACTGAGCTCCAGAAACGCTCTGTCTGCTACAATACGTCTCATATCAAACCAAACAGTGCTGGACGACGCAACCACACCCAACACTCCTACAAACCTGAGCGGTCACAACATCCACCATGATTCGTCAACTCGTCAAAACCAACACCAATCTCTTCTACCAGTCACTTGCCTTACAACGTCAGCAAAGCGGTCAACCAAAAATTTGTCAAAGTACAGGCCCTTACGAACCTCGAACCGGCGAAGCACCAACACCAAACCGAAGAGTACGTACATCGTCAACTGAAAACAAAAGTGGAACCAAGAGGTCGCATTCACGGTGGCTCGTCTAACGTACGCAGCACCTTCGTCACATGACCACACAACCAACAAACGAAAACTCCCAACACGTGTACTGAGCCTGACAGACATTCGCCACGCCTTAGTGTACAAAGAAACTACAATTTCACTCTGAAGGCGGCCACAGATGCCGACGAGGCTTCCTGATAACCTGACTCGTGCCGTCAAGCTTCCCGCTTTTACAATCTGGCTCTACAATCTTGAACTTATCGTCATCTCTAGTGGTGTCAGGTTGAGGACTATCCTTGCTGCTGATTCTTGGAGTGTGGGGCGAAATGCATTGCACACTTTCATTTCTGCCTGCTAAGTCATCATCGGAGTGCACAGTGACAGCAACGGTGTCCAGGGGCTCTCCAGCAGAGGCTACTGGACCTGCAGACAATCCAAATGGCGTGGATGGTGCCTCGTTGTGAGATCTGGAGCTATCTGTGCTTCCCTCTCGGGCACAAGGCGGGGTGCACTCGATGGTGCTTCGGTCAATTCCTGGCAGCATGATGGACAACCGTGAGGACCAGCCATGGGACAGCTCGGAGAAGTCGTTGCTCACAGAGCTGATCATCTCCATGTTGAAAGAGTCTACAGCACGCTGGGTCCTGTGGCTGGGGGATGACCGAGGCGACTGAAGAGGGGATGGCCCCATATCCGACGGGAAGTTGACACGGATATTGCTTGTAATGTGGACACCATTCGCCTGCATGCTGTTAAGCCACCGGTTGGGAGGTGCAAGGGGGGGCAGAGGCCTCTGCTGCAGGCTTTTCAACCCGCATGCTGGACGATCAGCGTCAGGTTCTGGAATATTCTGCGGCGCCACATGCACCTTGATCATCTGGTCTCCCGTATCCGGTGCGTTTGTACCTGAAAATTGTACAATTTCACTTCATTTGAAGGTAAGTCTGCTTCCTGCTGCAAGCAACTGCACAGCATGCTTAGGTAAGAATGCAGTATCCTATCAGGAACACCTGTACCACAAACAACGGCTCCAAGACTCTCAATGCACTACTCGGCTCCCGAAAATTGATGAATTGTAACTGAAAACACTGATATCCGGTAACCAGGGTAATCCGAGATAGCAGAAGACTTCAGGAGTCTCTGTTTCTGCATCCCTGTGGCACTGAGCTCCCATATGAGTCTGAGGTACTCACGAGGGAGGGGAGTTCCTCCGACCGACGGCCAGGCCAGGCCACCATTATGGCACCTAGGCCCCCTGGTAGCCACTCATACAGATCATGAAGATCTGCCCTAAACATCCATCCATACTTGATTAGTATCGCTGTACACCTAGCCTTAGAGAGGCACCCTCAAGTACATTGACACACAGGACATAACAATTTGCTGCAGCAATGGCTCACAATAACGTAGAAGATGTTGATACTATCTGATGCCGTTATAAAGTGGCTCGGGTGTAAAACGATAGTTGGGTAGAGCGCGAAATGAATCCAAGAGTTTGCATGCAGTCAGTGCACGGTAACTGCCAACGGAGTCAAGTGTCAGCCCTCTTGTGAAACATACAGCACTACAGCCCAGCTGCAGTGCTCCTGCGGTGGCTTCCCGCGTGTGTAGTCAACCTTGTTCGGCTATTGTAACCTGTGACAGACCTGTTGTTACATCCTGCGCATCAATACATTAGTAACAAGTGCGTTGGAATATTCACAGTGCGCTACTAGATAAGTTTACGGATGGGTGCTGAGATATCAAGGGCAGATCTTCGTGATCTGCGTGAGTGCTCACCAGGGGGCCTAGCCGCAGATCGGAGAGACTCTCAGACTCATAAGGGAGTGCCACAGGGATGTATGGGGACTCCTGAAGTCTTCTGCTATCTTGGATTACCCTGGTTATCCCAAGTATCAGTTATTCAGCTCTTAAAGCTTTCGACTCGGACTTTTTGAACCTCTGGTTGTAAAACCTGTGACTGAGACACAAGTGTCGCCTATGGATGAAGACATCACCCCATAACAGTGCCGAAGTACTAGATAGATATTGAGGACAGATCATAAGTATCTGCATGAGTGGTTACCAGAGGCCTGTCTGCGGTCTCCATTCACTCTTAACGATCTTCTCCCACCCGGGCTTCGATACAGTGACCATATGAATAGTGAATCTGCTTACAATGTACCGGGAAGCACCCTCTTGTATCTGAACATCAGCAAGGGGGAGTATACCTGCCGCGTCGAGGCTGTGTCGGGTTAACGTGAGTGGGCTGTCGGCAGCATACACAGACGCTGGAGTTATGCCCGGGTACGAGGGCTGGGATGCCAGCCGCAGGGCGGGGTCTGTGTTAAACTGTGCCAACTGTAGGCCACTCAGGCCCGCTGTCGGGTCAGCGGGTGTGTCAGAAACAGCGAGCCAGGCAGCGGGGAAAGGATGGTGGATGAGGCCACTGGCTGCTTTGTCCCTAAAGCCGTTGCTACAGTGTACAAATTCGTGCGCAGGAGGGGGGGTGCTGGAGAAAACGGTCCCATTTGGCGTGGTGACATCCCCTGGTGAGCCATACACTTGTACACTGTCATCTCTGGCCAGCGCACAAGCTACCCCGCTATTCTCTCGAAACGGCACAGTGTCTTGCTGGGCAAACTGAGCCATTATCGACGTCGGCAGTGGGATATCACCTGCATGGACCACCACAGCCTAAGCTTCCTGCGCATTCGCCAGGGGGCGCAGCCACCTGAGCTCTGGGGAACAACTCGCACTTGAAGTAACTGTGTCGCTCTGGTCGTTGGTGGGGCAGTCTATGTCTGTCACCGAGTTGGAAGGCTTGGAGGTGTCCGGAAACACCTCAACGGTAGAAGTGTCCACTGTTTTGTCTTCGAGGGAAGAAACTTGAGTGATGGAGTTCTTGGGGGTGTCCAGGGAGTGCGCGCGGGCAAGGCCGTTCACAGATATCGTTGCCGAGGGATATGTGGACAGGTCATACAGGGCCTTGCTGGAACAGGCGTCGTCCGTAGCGGTGCTGGGGGCCACTGGGGCGACCGGAGAGTAGTGCAGGACTGCATCGGCCGGGGCTAGAGACGCTGTTGAGGATGTAGCATCGGCGTCTTCGGTTGCCTCTTCTGGTATCATTGTGCCTGCCACAGACAGCGAAGGCAGCACGCTGCCAAGGCTGGAGTGAAGCTTGTACACGTCGCTCGAACTGCAGGTGGCAGGTACACCTGGAGAGCGCTGATCCCACCTGCGGCTCTGCTCTACTGCAGCACTCTTCTGCAAGGCAGTCTCCGCCCTGTCATGACCCACAAGCAGCTTCTCAGCACAGTATTCATATGCTTCGGCTCCCATTTACGACGGTTGCCACATCCACTGGTGTTTTGTTACAGCAAGCTACGAACGCTGGCAGCTGAACGGCGATCATGCCGGAGCGCTCACAAGCAAAAACCCACGCTGTTGCTGCCTGTGGCTAACCAAGTACTAGTTTGTCTACACGTGGCTCCTAACGGCAGGGGGATTAGATGAGCAGTTACCAGGGGAGCGCCACGGGGGTTGTGTGATAGACAGTCTGGAGTACTACTGGCCTTCAGCTATCCTGATTGAGCTTCGGTGGCCACATATATTGTAACAAGTACTCACGATATTCTTTATACGCACTAGTGATTAACGTGCTGCACAGGCTGTGTTTGTGTGTTGCATGAGAGGTCACTGATCTACGGCCATCACCAGGGTTTCCAGTACTCGGAACTGTCTATGATTCTCCGGCAGGATTCAATCCATCACATTGCTCTGAGACCCACGCCAGCGCAACAGTGGCTACACGTACGAGCCGCACCTGGGGCTTCCCGAGCGAGTCGATATACTGCCCAGTGTCAACTTCCGCCTTAACGTCGTCCAGAAGAGCCAGCAGCTGTCTAAACGTCGGCCGTTCGGAGCCCTTGTGAAGCAGGCACGCTTGCATAGCTCTGGCGTAAGTCAGAGGAGCATGAGCAGGCAGGTTCGGGTAGTTGGGATTATGGCACAGGCTGTTGTATGCATGCTCGGTGTCGCCAGTCCCTGTGTCGGTCTCCAATGCTCCACCCCCTCTGCGCAGCTTCAACAACGAGTACGCTGCAGCTGGCCTCGGCGCCTCCACCATAGCTGACGTCGGCCTCTTTCTACAGCATGTAGAGATATGCGTTCAAGTTAGGTGCCATAATAATAGCAGAAGATCTGTGACACACTTACAATGGTAACACTGCCCCTGGTACCACAGCGTTGCGGAGCACCTGTTGGCAACTGAGGCTCAGCTGCAGTAAGTGAGTAAATGAAACAGGGAGTGAAGGGAGCCACACGTATCAAAAACCAGGCACCCGCTCATGACTTCCCACATGATGACCCCGAATGCAAAGATGTCTGACGCAAAAGAGGATCGCGGCCAAGAGGGAGCGTCTGGCGCAGTGTAGAACAACGTGGTGGGGTCGCTCTTGGACCCTATCCGGTGAACCCGCAGCGCAGGGGTGTACCCCGTCACCTTTGCCACTGCCACGTTAGACTGGAGCGCCGTAGAGAGGCTTGACGCATGGGCTTGAGGGAACTGCACGCACACCTTGCACTCGGTAGTGCTACTGAGCCTGGACACATGGCCCGGTGGAGATGAGGGTGGCTTGGGTGTGCACCTTGAAGAGGATGTTGGAGGGGGAGAGGGCACCATGGCACACTTGCATTGTATGCATGTGGTCCATAGCAGCAGCAACCCCACACAGGATGCGCATGATTGAAGGCCACCGCAATGGCAAGGTGCCAGGGGCAAGGACTCCGGATTTGAGAGCAGCATGCAGGCTGCTGCCGTTGCAGTGCTCTTGGAGGGCGTATGCACGCACACCGCACTGCAGCCCCCTTGGGACCCGGGCTCCGCTCGCAGCCAGGTCCATGGGCGCCGCTGTCTCCACGCAGTCGTACACGTACGTCGCTACTATGTTGGGGTGGTCCAGGCTCATTGCTGCAATCCTCTCCGCTGCAACTATGCACTGGCAATTACGCAGCCCGAGCCGCATGCTCACAACCGACACCAGGACGTCTACGCCCCGCCATTTCCCTGCGATAGTCACAAATGCGGTTGAAAAAAAGGGCGGTTGCTCTCCGGTTTGTTCTCTGTGTTGAATGGTACTTCATGACACCACTCAGTTAAAACCAGTACGCATTTGGCGCCTTCCCCTGCCTAAAACTGCGTATTGTTCCCTGTTTTGAGTGGTGCGGCCTGGTGTCTCACACCTTGGTACGTAGCGCAGTCGTTGCCGCGCTCAAGCATGCTGAAAATCGCAAGATCGTCATGGAACGGCCCGCGGGTGCCTGTGTCTGGTTGAGTTGAAGTATGGGGCCGCAAGTGCGGCACGACGCCCGGACCTTGTAGACCGCCGGTTGCAATCCAGGGCGCGTACGCATTCTGAGGATCGGAACTACCCACAGTTGACAGTAATGCAATGTTATCGCTGCTCAGCGGGTTGCCGACGTCGTAAGACGCCCGAGACGTTCCGGAAGCTACGGAGGTTCCGGAAGCGAGTGCGCTGGCTGGCTGGGGCGCGATAACTGCTCCCAACGTGAAGACCGGACCAGCTGCGCCATTGCTCTGTTTACCCCAGGGCTCGCCCCGGCTTGCGCCAGCGTTCTGCTCATGCTGCATGGAGTTTGCATGGTGATTTGTAGCCCCGCTTAGGTCCAGGTAGGCCTGTCCAATCTTCGGTTCGTTGAGCTCGTGGAAAGACAGCGATTCCGGTGCTTGCCTCAAAAGGATGTTGGGTGCGGGGTATTCTTCGAACTCGTCTCGTATGAAATGCTCACCGTACCACGATGGCTTAGGTTTTGGATGATGGTGAGACGAGCGCCTGGCTTTGGCGTTGGCTGGTGTTGCCTCACCTCGTGTACCCAAGGAACTTAGATCCGTACGGAGGCATATATATGTCAGAGCTCCCAGGAAAATAACCGCTGCAGCAGTATTTGTAGACTATGTAAAGGAGTAGCGATGACCTGGTTCGTGAAGAACGAGGGAGAGCTAAACGTACCCAATGCTATGATGACTAGGACTACAGCCAGAATCGCCCCAGAGATATTGTTTCTTTGAGCGGATTCTGTCGCTGGTGCTTCAATCAAGGCCACTGGAGGGGCACAGCACCAATCCACCTCGGGGCTGTAGGTTATAGTTTGCTGTTTGGCGACATTGATTGTCTCCAAGGCTTCGTCGAACGAGGAACCGTACCATGCTGTAACATCAGTGAAGTCGAATTTTATGAATGTGGAATTTTCTGGGCCAGGGAAGTAATTAGCACGAATATAGGTCACTGCAGTGGCTTCAGTAGATTCTGCTGCTTTGCCTACACGCAATGTAACTTGCGAAGTGTCTCCGACCACACTTTCAAGATGTGGCCTTCTCAGAAATCTGGAAAACTGCAATACACCACGCAGAAGCTCTAAAAGCTGTCGATTTTTCGATAATATAGTCAGGTGGGCACAAAGGAATGACAGCGTCAATAAACATAGTGCAGCCTAACTCTTCGTCGCTCAGGTGGCACCGCGAGGACTTAAACACAAGCTGCCGCAGTGATAAACTTCAGCATACCCCTTTCGGAAAAAATATTGTAGACGACGCCACTTGCGCTACGCCATTGACTGGGTTACCGAAGACAGAAACCAGTGCATCCTGCCTGTTTCCAGCCGCGATACCATCGTTATTGTCTCTGAATGTATTGATATGGCAGTCTTGAAAGCCCACTACAGCGCCTTCCCCTAGGTGAATGGGCCCTGACGCACTGTAGGTGTCCAAAAACCTTCCACCGCAATTTATCGTCACATTCCCGCCTTCAGGCACAACCAACCGCGGCTGGCTGCGAAATGAGACAGAACTGCATGAGAATACTGGAGTTATAGCTACCTTGTCCAGACAATCACTTCCAATATGGCCCCATAAACCAGCTCTCTTGAACACCACGTATATTCTCCGCACATAGCGTGTATATATTGCTTCGAAGATAATGAAATTGTCCATGCAAGGTATATTAGGGAATATCCCGGGCTTGAAATCGCCTCGGGTGACGATTCCGCTGCAGTACTGTATTGCTCACTGGTGCAAAAACGTACCCAGAAGAATCCCCAGTGATGCATATGAACACGTGTCCACCTCGTTTTTCAATGAGCTCTACGATGTCGCCTGCAGATTCTGCCGTTAAACAGCTCTGGAACCCACAGGAGACGCTGAATTGATAAGTTGCAACAAGAACGAGCAAGGTCCCAAGCCACATCGGTTTTCACAGTACATGACTATTCCTAACAGTGAAAATGGCCTGCTTCAGGGCGACCATTTCAAGGTCTCCCTGAAAAATGGTGATAGTGTACGTGAAGGGCAAGCCAGAGTGCATCGTAACGCCCCTCGAAGTCAACGACGTTTGTACAACGTAGACGGTGCTTCAGGTTTCGCTGGCATCAAGAAGCTCAAACAATTCTTCTTGGCACCCACTATCAACGTGGCTTGACTGGAGCAAGCTGGATGCATTGACGCAGCTTTTGGCTGTAGCTATCAGTCGAGGAAGCGGGGTATGGTCATCGTCCGGATGGTTCAACCACACTGTGTTAACAAAGAGAATACTTAAAGCTTAGCACTCCCATAAAGTGCGTGTGAAGTGGGTCTCCTTGTTGAAGAGGACAGTCGGAAAGCTTGCCATTTCACAGATAGCATACATTACATCTGGATGCTCAGAGCGCCTTCGAGTGTAAGCAAACTTTTTTTAAATTGGTCCGAATTATCTAACTTCATGTGTCAGGTAAAGTCCAAGTAACAAGCATTCAAACGGGGCTATTCCAAGCATTGGAATGCATGTCACCACTTCAGGCACCGAAACAGTCTGGCCAAAGAAGTCGAGATGGTCTGGTAGCCTGCTGCCAATCTTCGCCTGGAGAGATTAGTCAGGCGACCACTTCAACTTTCATCATCATTTCGATCGAGCCAGAACATCATCCGTCCGGCCAAGCATAGGCGCGGCTGCAAACTACATTGCCGTCATGTATCCCAGCTGGCCAACATGTTTACATGCTTGTATTGACCGTTACAACTGCCCTGAAGTTGAATGGGCTCAGTTCCGTACCCAACTCCACTTGAACGATATAATTGACACAACTGCAATGAATAAATAAATTTTTTGTCTTTTGTCTCCAGATTTTGACTTCCTTGACGATATCGCCGGACGAGCATGAGGCGAGCCTCTAGCCAAGTTCTTTCATTAGGGCATACTTGTATTGCGAGTACTCACTGTTCCTCATTCCCGCGTCCGCGTGTAAATACGATTTAGCAACACTCACTGGCTTCGGTCCCAAGCCTCAAGCTTCTTGCCTATTTCTTTAACCAAGCTCAATTCTGATATGCAGACATGTTTCAGGCCCTTAAAGCGCCTGTTATCACTGCGTCAAAGGAGCTCGCCAATGTTCTCGCTATCTTGCATTCAACATAAGATACGCGGGTTCTGAGAATCATGTAGCGTTCGACGGGAGAGGCAATGACATCATAGCTTGTCCAATGTGTTCATGGGAAAACCAGCGAATACACACGATGTCTACCGCAAACATGCCCCCCCACTCCGTCAAATATCTTTCCCGGGCGAGCCCTGTAAGCTTTGAGTGTACTTGATGGATGTCAAAGGGTGTTCTCGTAATCAGGTTTCTACAGAGCGGAAACGCTGGTTGGGTGGAAACGCTGATTCTCGCATCCCAGCACTCGTAGACTGCAACAACTGCCTAGAGATGGTGGAAATAGTAAACTTTGCCGAAGATGTAGGTCAACATGCTGATCAGTCATATGACTAGGCTGCATAGAAGTAAGGTAGCAAGCTTGCTGTATCTCGCTGAATGGTACGCCGAATGGACGTTGAAACGCGTCATTAGTTAGCAAGCGGTCGATTTGCACCTGATAACATCACGTCAAAGAAGCCTGTGTGCTGACAAAGCCAAAGCAGGGGCAAGAGTATTAAACTGGAAATTTTTTCGAAACGAGTTCTAATCGGTCTTTATCAAGCATTCTTGCCGCTCAACACGATTGTCTCCAGTGAAGTGTCACAAGGCTCCTTAAAAGGCAGTTCGGCTCAAGAAGAACGCCGGGTTGTTTCTCGGCGCTCGGTGTTGTGCCCCAAACGCCAGATGTTGGCGGATGACTTGACCAGATGTGTTGCGTAGTCTACAGATGGACTACCGCCATGCCGTAATTTCCAGCTCTGATTTCGAAGAAAGGCGGCAGCCGGACATGTATCATTTAAAATGCTGCAGGACTCTTGAAGCGCCCTGGCCAGAAAAGTTGATTTGCTGTGTAGATAACGATTTACAGTGCACAGTGTTGCTACTGATGCATATGGTCGATTCTTGCGGCGGCATATATTGCGGCCATTACGTTGGGAATGGCGGTTGCATAGTTTGCGTTGGAGGCCTGAGACCGGCCTATAAGATTCGAGCTAAGCACTGCTTTCTACAGCAAATCAGTATTTTCCACGTAGAGTTAAGGTCTGCTGAATTGTTTGTTAACACGTCTTCGCTGAAAACTTCATCCGGCTGTGTAGAGTATTCTCACGCAACAGCCGTACGCTTTGATTTACTAATCCGTCTTCATATCCACAACTTTCCCCATCTTGCCAGTACAGTGTAAGAGAAACAAACCGATGGACTTCAAGCATCGAGCGAACAGACAAGAGTAAACTAACAGAAGGAGGACGATTACAAAGGGTACTGAAAAATATACCCCGCGGCACCGGAGGCACTCTGCAGCGTGCTCAGTGTGTCAAAAAATTGACGTGACGACGTGCGCAAGTAGCCGCATCATCCACCGCGTGGTTGAGCAGCCTCTCCCCTTGTTCATTCATCCCTGGCGATTTTCTTGTAAGTGTTTATCGTCAACTGTATCTCACGCTGAGGCGAACTTTCCATATATTGATTAGTTAGTTGTTATCTGTTTCCTATTCCATGTAGTTAAGTGCTTATTTTCTTCTTAGTCTTTCACTAGCCCTCGTTCTTTTCTCATGGGTTTTCTCGTCTTCCCCACGATCCTGAACTTACAACTGCAATTAAAACAATTGCTCATCATCAAACCCAGAGCTCAGGCAGTAATTGCAATTGACCCAACGTAGCGCTCAAACATGTACTGTGCAAGTTCGCTAATCAACCCATCACCTGGAGCACCTAGTCTTAACAACTTCCGAACGATCATAGTTGAGAAGAGCCATTCGGAGTGTGGTGAAATGCCTCCTGTGCGCAGACGCTGAGATTACACACTCCCCCCATCTGTATCAATTGTTCTGCTAGAGCTTCTACTAATTAAAACGAACAAAACAAGGTTCCCTGTGGAAGTTGATGAAGCCAGTACGCACTGGGAAATCATCTCTATTATTGATTTACAAGGTGAGAAAGCTTGTATCTTCGCATCATCTAGCGCCAGAAACAGATGCGCCCATGAGTGAAGAGTTCATTACCATCTTGCCGCAGGCTATGCTTCACCACCAGCAACTCCCTTTCCAATGCTGTCCAGACAACCCAGAACGGTTCGGCGCACGTCCACCAAGAACGATATAACAACTCTTGTCGCATTGAGGAGTTAATGTCCGTGGTTTCAACATAAGCGCACTATGATCACCGAACGACAGAGGGGAACAAGCCAGTACGGGACAGAATTGATTACGACACTCCAACATTCATTCAGAGGACTGCTTCAAGTTCTCCTCACTCCCCTGGCTGTCATGATCATGTCCAGTTCTACACTGGATTCTATTTCTTAATCAGGAGACAATGTACCCTGGGTCTAGGGCTACTTGCTGCACACCTCACTACAGCTGTATGCCGTGAATAAGTATGCAGTAGTCAAAGCGTTTGAGGGCTCATTGTTGGCATCATAAGCATTTTGACATCGTGATTTGAGTGTGAAAACAGCACCTGTTGACTGTCATCCCGAGCTTACAACTGTGAACATTGAACGCCTAATTTGTGAGCACCAATTCGGTTTCTCACACTCCGGTTGATTGCTAAAACACAGGCCGTAATCATGCGCTAGTTTATTAGGGAAAATAGATGCTTTTTGGGAGTGGTAAGTGGAGAGGAGAGCCCCAGACAGTCTAGCAGGCGGGGTCTGGTCCCTGTGGTGTTCCAAAGGTGTGTGATTTGCACTGGCTTTGCAGCCCCAGCAAGAAATCACATCTACGACGGCCTAGCACAAATGGTTGCTGATTCCGATTACGTGGAATCTTCGGTAAGGATTCGGTAGTGCAATGCCAGGCCAGAATTGCAAGTTGTACATTGCACAGGGCCACCATCGAATGCAGGAAAGATGCAGAGATAGAGATAGTAGTTAACGGTTGCCATCGAGGTTGCTGGATCATCAGAATGAAGAATATTTTTTCTGCATTGGATACTGAACAACTGTTGCTGGGCATGGAACGATTGAGAGAATAGCAGCCTGAACACAGCTCCATGGAAGTACACTCTTTGTTACTGTGGAATCTGGCATCTAGCCATCGATCTTTATTAATTGTAAGAATGTGTTTGCTGGTGTTGACGTAATGGTAACTCTGTCTGGGGTGTCAATGCCGCTCACGCTGTAAGCTTTCTTGTTTTGCATACATCAAAGTAGAATCAAAGAACAAACAAGCATTTTAACCTGTAGAGAGAACAAACTAATGTTTGATTGATCATGTAGTAGTGGATGAAATGAAGGGGAAATTGTGGGGAGTGAAAGGTTCAAAGTTACATCATGTTGGCTTGTGTGGTAGGGCAGGGCTGTTAAGTTGATTCCTGTGCTCAAGAGCAAAGGTTAATACTTATTTACTGCCGATGCCTCAATGCAAGTGGTTTGGGGGACTGGTGTCGCACTTAGGGTATTTGCAGTGCGTTCAAATCCTACCGGGTTCCTCATGACTAGTGTTCACCTGTTATTCCAGAGCTAAATCCACCAACTGGAGCATCAGTCAGTGATAATTTGAAAATCTACCTTTTGTTTACACTGTAGTCAATTGGAAGGTGGGGACCGAGCGAGAAGAATTCTTTAATCCCAAGGGCATGGAAGCTGCTGGACTCGGTAATTTGAATCAAATTTCGTTGATACGGTCAGGTTGCATGTTTCAGTGGAAACATCAAATGCTGCACGCCGATTCTGGGTTCGCCGCAATGGCGTGGCTTCAAGCCTTGGACGAAGCTGATTTACATCGTAGGTTAGTTTTTTTTTTCAGCCTTCACCTGTTCCTCATCGTAGCACAGTCAACAATTGCTTACTTGGCTTGCTTATGCAACAACATTAGGCAATGTGAATGTGCCGTTACAGTCATGAAAGCTTCTCAGAAGGTTGCTGTTGGTTTCCACGCTGTGGCAAATACCGAAAAGTGTTCGCGTGCCTTGTGCTGGATTATACTTCCGTAGAACCGAGAAGTTTGAAAGAGCCATTTTTTCTCGGCAACAGTGTAAGCTATTCTTCCCAATCTTTACCCCACGCGGCACGGAGACATACCTGCACTGTAACCAGCGAGGCGACGGTGAATACACGAGGGCGAACGCTCACCAATGATTTTGCGAAGTATATAAGGGTGAAATTAAGTTCGAGTCAATCCAGAAACTTGTGGGTGCAAGTGCTCGGCGCTTGAAAGGACTTCCAAATGTTGAAGCTGATGGTCTCCTAATCACTCTCCGAGTAGTTGATGCCACTGTTCCATTGCTGGTAACTCATATTTTCACCAAAGTGCTCGCTTTGTACCCGATTGTGCCATCGATGATATGTTGTCGCGCTGAATTGCATTATTTTTGCTTTGACAACAATCGGGCAATGCGTTTTGCGAGTTGAGCGTGTCCGCTTTAGAGAGCAGGATTTTTTTACGATATCATCGGAACTAATCCTCTTCGTACGGGCATAGCGCACGATAACGCTTTCCATCGATATGCTGTGACAAACTTCGGGAGCACGCACTTCTCGTCCTGTCTGGCGCTTGTATTTAATACTCCTCACGAAGGCGCAAATAGTTTGAAGCGAGAGAAAACTTGCAATTTATTCAATGATAATAAATTCTTTTCTCATGGTACTATTTAACGCTTCTCAAGCCTTCCACCGTCGGGGGAGTCATTGACCCGGAAGACAATTATTTTTCATGCAAGCCGTGCCATTTGGCCTTGGACATACCAAAAGTTACGCCATAAGTGACATTGAAAAGTTAGTTTCTGTTTCGCTTAACGGTTTCGTCCAGCTCTACAAGTATGCCGAGTTTATCAATATCAGTCAACTCCGTAGGCCGGTAGTTAAGTTATAGCAGATATAAAAGCTAGACAAGGGAGTCCATTACAATGCAATGGAAGCCATTTTACATCTGCAAATGTACAATCAGATCGAAACATAAGGATGCTACCTTAGCTTTCTGTACATCCCGTGAACCGCTGTAGCTGAGCCATGTGATATATCTCATACGATCACATGAAGCTTCTAAAACAAGAGGATGAACAAGCAGTTCACTGGCGCTCCATTCCAAGACGAACTAAATGGTGAGCGATGAATAGTTGGTGCGGTAGCGTAATGTTAGCAGGTGAATTAGCTTGTGGCGGGTAGGACGTCGCTGTACAAGGACGCACCCTTTGCACGCCTGTTATCAGGCCATGGTCAATTTGAAAAGCAGATGCCATGGAGTTTTAATTCGAACAAAATTCACTTTTTTCTGACAAGCTGCCCGAGTATTGCTGGGATGCAACGCGTGCTCCGCATTTGTGTTGAACCGCAACACAATTAAGGGACGCGCCCATGATCTCGATCATTACAAGCAAGCATAGAAGATACAAATTTCCCGTTTAAGAGTTACTGTTCTTCAGTCCAGAGTTCGAGCGCAAGATTGAGGGCTTGTTGCTGGGCGGACCTTCGAGCATAACAGCAGTCGTTGAGAGCCTTTAAGCCTGACTACAATACTCATGACAAAGCTGTGAAGTGTCGAAAATTATGATAATAATAGTATGATGCTTTAGCTATGTTTGCGTGAATTCAAGTACAGACGAAGGAAAGTAAGGTCTTGCACGAAACAAGTACACCTTGCTTAGCTGGACGGATAGATATGCAAGCCACGATATCTTGACACTGCGAAACGGACACCTCGAAAGTAATTCATTCGTTCAACTTGTGGGATGGTGCATTCGAGGGTTTTTTCAATTTCAGCTCCAGCTGTCAACAGCGAATGCGGTCCGCCTTTGGCCCAGATGCATGGGTATCTGCTTCACGTCTGCTGAATCCAGGGAGCAAGAAGAATTCATGTGGAACACTTCCTCATGCAGGATGTTAAACTTTCGATTATCACACCAGAATCTCACAGGATTAATCAACTACATGTGGCAGATCTCGTGTGTGACTGAGTAACCAAGTTCGCCATCCAAAACAATCAGCAACTTTTGCTGTGCTCAAGTTGTATGTTAGCCCAGAGTCGGACCCATCGTTTCGGCCGAGGCCGGGCTTTTGCACCTCCTTGGCGGGGATTCAGTCATGTTGCCGTCCGACCAGACAGATGTACTTCCGCGAATGGAACACAGGGTACGGAAGGGCTTATGGTGGCACCAGCATCGCTTAGAATACAAAGACAAGTTGGACAAGGAAGCTTTGGAGAGGTTTTCGAGGTGTGTTTGGAACACAAACGTGTTGCTATTGTCGGGATGTCAGCAATATTCCGGTGTTTCGCGAGTAACACCTGAAGGCTTCTGCTTACTGCCGTTGCTATGTCAGTCCCTCTTACCTCTGTCGAGTTGTTTCATTCCTTCGCGCAGGGCATTTGTATCGACAAGCAGGAAACTCACAGAGTAATCATGAAGCGGGTGAAGAGCAAAACGGCGGTGAATTTCCGGTCTTGCTACCTACCATAACTTTCAAATGACTGAATTCAACGTGTTTAGCCTCATAAGCTCCTGAAACACTGGAAATGTAGGTCTGTGCACTCTGGATCGAAAGCAACAGAACAATATTTAGGAGCGGGTCTGTGCAGATGTTGCATTGTAGGAAAGATACCAACTGATTTTAAAGCAATGGGCCTGAAAACTGTATTTTAAAGTTCTGCAATGCAGGGCGCCGCGCAGATGGGGGAGAATGAGCATCTCCTGAACGTGTATGTGCAGAAGAACGCACCGGGTAGCTGCGCGGAATTTTTCGGGTATACAGTTGTGAAGAAAACTGACCGTATATCTGATAAACGCATCACACCGGGCAAGTGGCTGGTGTGGTACATTCAGCTACATCTTCAGGATGGCATGTTCGTTGATACTCCCTCTTTCGCAGTTTCAGATGGCCACGGCTGATACCCTGTCAGGTTGCTCAATTTGCAGTTGTGGAAGTATGAGGGTCTTAAAACATTGCGCCAGTACCTCAGCCGCAAGGACTGCCTGACAGCTCTTTCCGTGGATCTCCGAGTGCCTGAGCATGTTGTGATTCCGACAGTAATAATGCACCTCCTAGAGAGTGTGAAGGTATGAACTCATGCTATCTCATGGTACATTCGCCTCTTCATTCCTTTCGTATCCGTTTTTGTATTCGTACAAGCTCTGGAGAGTTTTCAGTCGCGTGAAACATGACTGTCTGTGACAATGTATCACGCATCAATGCCAGCCCTGCCACACCATTCCGAGCCAAAAGCGAAAATAACTGTTTGTTTAATTATTTGTCGAGAAGCCCCCGTCGCACCAGTCCTTACCTCGCAAGAGTCTGTGGACGGCCGACCTAAAATTCAGGTACCGCCACCGTTTTGTTACAAACGTAATCGATCTAATTCAGGCATCACACCAATTATCTGTACGTCGGCAAAGACGCAGAGTCACAAGCACTTGGTGTGCTTGCAAAATCCATGTATCGGCAGAACAGCACTCGCAAACCACAGATTAATGAACGAAGGAGAAAAGACTTCGTAGCTCGTTGGGCGGTATAGGTGTATGTATCACACCAATCAAGTTTCCGAACTTGTGAAAGATATCAATTTTTCTCCAACACGTTTCGCAATTCAGTTATTTACACGCAATACTCAACACTTACCACGTGCAGAATCTGCATGCGGTTGGCGTTGTGCACCGAGATTTGAAGCCTTCAAACATCATACTGTGCGAAGAGGACTTGCGGTTTCGCCTCATCGACCTCGGCGCTATGGCTGATTTGAGAACCGGAATTAACTATCATCCGGCTGAGAGTATTCTGGATCCGTATTACTGCCCTCCAGAGCAGTATGTACTTCCGACAGATGCACCCGACTTAGCGGCAAACAACAAAATCATGTCGCTGGCCATGTCGGCTGTGCTTTGGAGCCGCCACAAACCAGATAGGTTTGACATGTACTCAGTGGGATTGATACTGTTGCAACTCGCCATGCCACAGTTGCGGATGAAAAGTGGACTCCAGGTACGCTGTTCAGACCACTTAGTATAAGTGTCTGCACAAGCACTTCTAGATAGTGGTAGGAAACCCTGATGCTTGGATCTGTGGTCAACACACTCACTTGCTGATGTTGAGTATGGCTCCGAGCACAGCCAGCAACCACCATGGGTTGATTGTGTGTACATGCAGAGTTTCCACACCAGCTTTAAACGCTGCAGATATGACTTGATGCGATGGAGGACCATCTCATCCTTCACACCACAGCAGAGTGCGGTTATGGATGCCAACGACGGGGCTGGGTGGGAGCTGGCAGAGGCTCTGCTGCGTCCAAGGCATGTTCAAGTATGCTTGACATTCTCCTTGAGATTCTACAGTGCAGTTAGACCTGTGGTGCATTGCAAGTATAGGTATAGATTGGTCATAGACCAGTGTATTGGCTGCTTATTGCAGGTGCTGTCTGATGGCCACGTTTACTTCACAAACGAGGGAAAACAGAGACCCTCTGCACAGCAGGCGCTGCAGTACCGGTTTATTGCCCCAGCATTCACTCGAGAGATGGATCCTGAGGTTTACCAGGATGGCCGTGGATCAGAGAATTGGATTAATTTGTTCAATCTTGTCCAGAATCGTGTAAGCACGCTGGAGCAAGACATCGTCGAGACTGTGCGTTCCTGGAAGTAGCGCTTGCCGGAAGGGCATGACAGAGTGGACATATACTTTTCAATCTTCCGTGCAGGCACAAATGGCAGAGGAGACATCCACAACGATCCAGAAGCTTCGGTATCAAGTTCAGCAGGGTCAGGCCTCCGAGGTTGAACTCACCAAAGCCGAAGGCGTTCTTGCAAATCTAACTGGGTCTCTCAACTACCTGCAGAGTGAGATGAAGGTCGCCCTGAAGGGGGCGCGGCGGGCATTCCGGCAGGGCTTCGGCGCCGATTCTGAGTCAGAGGTGTGCTCAACCATTCTGCACGCTTTCGTCCATGCCTATTGTGAGACAGCTACCGTAGAGCAACCACAGGCAAAATACAGCGGTCTGCGGAGCTAAGGACAGATTTAGTTGGAGTGTAAGTGCTTGTTCTCTGATCAGCGAGATCTTTTTGCACATTTATCATTCCGGTGTTGGCTCTGGCCAGACATCCAGTCAGCTGCAGATTGACATTTCGGCCTTGACACCAAGTGAAGAACATGAGCAGCAAAAAAGGCTGCAGTCCAGCGCGCCTGACCAAAGCGGCTCTGGGGGATCGGCCTCTCCTGCACAGTGGAGTTTAGCAGGGGCTATGCTGGCTGGCATCCAGACCATGGGCCGGGCAGTCCAGGCCTCAGGTGACGTGGTTGAGCGTATCAATGCTGAAACACAGGCAGCACTTCAGTACCGCGGGGTGTGCCCTAGACACCGGAAGTTCATCTGCTTTTTGAGCTGTACCCTGGAGAACAAGTTTGGATTCTTCCAGAGTGATCCATGGTTGCTGACTTGTACTGATATCCCCTGCAGAAGGTATTGAACTCTGCTGAGGAGAACTTCATTGACATGCTGGAGCAGGCATCAGTTCAGCCCACAGCCATGTGGCCAGACGTAGCTGATCATTTTGGCTCAGACCCTCGGTTTACTGCTGTTCGAGAGGATGAACGATTTATTGTGTTCCGGAGCTACATCCGCATGCAGCAGGATTCCAACCTCAAGCTCAGCGGACCCGAACGGGAATTCATGGTGCATCCCCTTGGTTCTAGTGCAGTGACATGATTGACAGAACGTTGAGTTTTCACAGTTGCTGGTGCCACTCTGGTTGTGCCCTGCAGAGGAAACTTGCTGAGCGTGTTCGAACTTCTAATACTTCGTGGGAAACTGTGAAGCAAGTTTGGGCCCGAGAAAGCTTCTTTCGGGCAGTCCATGACTCTGTCGCAGAAACGTTGTTCATGCGGCACATTGCCAAGCTGCAACAAGACGAGGGCGCAGAGTGCCAAATTCGTGCAGCCGAGGTGCGATCAATTGTCCTGGAATTCTCTTTTCTGAATTCTCCTTTTACCTGTGGCTGTGAGTCTGCCAACTGCACCCTGCAGACCTGAAAAATTTTCATATTGCTCAATCATGGCCACCGTCATGTTTGAAGGTTTCGCACCCTCCTGTGTGCTGGGGTTTGTTTCCATGTGCATTGACTTTTCAACTGAATGTTGGCTGATTGATTCCAACCCTGCTGGTCCAAAGCCTGCTGATTTGTTTGATTTTATTGCACAAGGCATAGCCTGTGTACCTTGCAGCTGGGCTTGGCTGGCAAGTCTGATGCTTCCCTCGCCTGTTTTGTAAGAAATCATGGCTGCATGCCATTGGCAAGTTCACGCAATCAACGAGCAACTCGGTGTGCTGGAGCCCTCATTTCGAGTTTACTCGTACAACTAGTTACGTAAGGATTGGCCCTGAAGGTGCATAATGCTTGATTGCCTTACAACTCTGGCCAACCTGTGTGCTACACAGCAGCCTTTGTAGCTAGAAAGCAGTCACATTGAAGCATGTCAAGAAACATTTGTGGCTTATTACAGTTTGATCATCTGAACCAATATTCCAACCCTGGGACACTTTGTGACAATGCCAGGAGATGTGTAGCCTGGGATTATCTATCCATCTATCTATCTTTCTATCTGCAGTCTACTCTTCCTAATCAGAAAGAGTTTGAGACAGGCAATTTTGCTTATGACCATCAAGAGGTTCAGATTAGCAACGGCGTGTAGTTCCTCGGTAACATCTACATGGTGCTGTTGTAAATCAGCTTCAAGGTAAACAGCACTCGCAGTTCCAATAATCCACAATCGTCATCACTATTTATCATGTAGGCGTGCCAAAAGCATTTAATATACAGTGTCACTAAAACACATGTCGCTGCAGTAAGGTGCTAAGCTTTCTTTTCACAAAAACGCATATTCTGCAAGTTGTAACAACTCAGTGATGTGTCCACTGAAATTTCATGGCAATCGCACACTGCCGATTGCGCTTTGCACTGGTTGGAAACTCGTAATTAGTTCAGCATTGGCCTTTGTAGTATTCTCACATGGGTCAAGCTGCTTCCACTCATCCCGGTTGAGGCCACACTCTTCCCCCAGTGCTTCTCTTCATTCCCACTTTTTCAAACCTCTAGACACATTTTGCTTACCAAACTTTCATGCCCAAACTGAACTCCTTATGTCGCTTGGGAGCCATTCCAATGCTTGACTCACTCAAATCTCACAATCACACACAACCATCGAAGTCAAGGTTGTCCAATCCCCTTTTCGGGTGACACAAGCTGGAAGAGAGAGCTCTTTTCTCTTCGAAAACAATTCTATTTGTGTTCTCACAGCTTTTTCGTCGATCAATGTGAATTTCGTCTGCCGCCTGCACATGCCAGGTGCACCTGGTACTTGATTGTCTCATTCAATAAGGTTCAACTTACATGGCTGCATAGCCTGCTAGTGCGCATAAATTGTGATGCGAAAAACCAGGTTGTTCAAGTTTCGGATCACAAGGTTTGGATTGGCCAGAGTAGACTCACATTTACAATTTTCCATGCCCTTTTTGAGTTTGGGCCCCTCCGGGGCGAGTTCGAAGCTGAAAGTTCGTCAACAGAGTGAACCAACACAATCAGACAAAGAGAGTAGCTCGTACAATGGTGCCATTGCAAACCACACGTCAAAGAAGGCGCCAACTTTGGTATGTTGCGCATTCCAGAGCATTTTTATGGGACTCTCCATTTGCAGTTGTGCGTTATAACCTGTTATGAAAACGAATTTGTGCACACAATGCAAGTGCTGGCGCGGGTGGTGCAGATAACGATTGCCACACCCACTACGCAGCAGTCCAAGCATAGTAAAAATGCCTGAATTTACCCACAGTAATCCTCACTTTGCAGCTCGATGTTTTCTCTGCCTGTGTTTCTACTCACCCACAGCTTGGTAACTATTGAAAGAAGAAATACTGAAATTATGTGTGGGGTGCTTGAAATTTCGTGTTACTTCTTGTTTTGGTCGTGAAAAGTGCAGAATGTCAGACAATTTTCTGACCTTGGCCAGCTCGATGTTTCTGTACACCCTGCCTCCTATATCAGCATGGTAGTCACGCATGCAACAGATGTGCACCCTCATGGGCTGCATGTGAAATTCCTCTATGTCCTTCATTGACATTGATAACAAGTTGCCAACGCCCATGGCACGTTACTTTACCTTTCTCTCTTTTAACATTTTTCATGTCTCGAGTTGTTCAGTGCCTGCGGCTCCTCTCACCTATCCAGTCTACATCCATCAATGAACTCTCAGCTTTCCATGTAAGCTTCAAAGCTTCAGCTTTTGCTCCTGTGCTCCAGAACTAGAGTTATGAGTCCCATCTCCCCTGCAAGCTAATGCTTCCTTTTTATGATGCGCATAAGCATTTATGAAGCACAGAATATTTAAGAAGCTCCTGAGGTTCCGTGCGTTATTACAAATGGCTTGCGGCACCGATACTTGATATCTGAACAAAAAAATTGATCTTGCAGCAGTTCAGATGCTAGCAAGATTCTTCAATGCTACAGGACAAGCACACAGAATTGATAATCTAACTTTCGAAGGTGTTGACAGGCACGAGTAGGACAACTTCGTGCATCGCTGCAGGGCAGACTTGCCTGAGTGAAACTACTTCGATCAACCAAACACTCCAGGAATGAGAGGTCTGCTACTCACTCAGATGCACACACCCAGAATGAAAACGCTCAGTTTACTTCCCATCTTTTCAAGATGTCTAACGAACACTTACCCTGCACTGAACTAAAGTTGTTAAAATCGTGAATTTATGAACCAGTTCTTTGAAGTCGCTCTTTGCACAAAAATCGCTCACAATGTGAAATCATATCACTCTGTATGAAAAAAGGGAAATATCGAACACCTGTGGTTGGATTTCTGTTGACCGTTATAATAAACTGTGCTGTCAGAGTAACCCCGCTTGCTGTCTGAGAAATTCCTGCTTTTAACGAGGGTGCTGCCAGAATGTCTAGTCAGAATGTCGCCAGAATTTTGAGTCGTTAACTCACCGTGAAGTCACGTATCTTGTGGCTCACAAGCTCATTGTTGAGTCCCTTGAATGAAACGTTACTGTGCACCTTGCATTCTCGTGCTGGAACTACACACTTTGAGGACAAGCTTGACAGCTCTATTTTCCATCCGAGTGGAAACCCTTGCTAGAATGGATGCATCCCAAGAACTCCATGGTCAGCGCTGCAGGAGAACAGATGTTTTCTGCCATCTGGTGTCAAACTCTGCTAGCGCACGAACCCATAGAATACTCACCCGAATCCCAGAATATAGTTTCCCACTGCACATGCCCTGTGGCTTATGTTTACGAACTTGATCATAGGGAATTTCTGTAAGGGTCCAAAGATCAGGCTTGTAGTCAACACAGCCCCCACAGGGTGGAAGTGATTATCAGCTTTGCAGAATGCTGGGAGATGCAGATATGCTTCCGTTGTTTCCAACCTTTCTATTCATCATGTGTACTTGTTTCGCAGTGTTCAGCGGCAGCATTACCATGTTGCTGTGCAGATGTCATATCGCTCGGCGCTTGAGTCCCTACAGCCGCCAATATCTTCTAACTGTAACTGGATGGACATCAGGAGTCGTGTCCAAGAAGAGCATATTTTCGCTGTCTTGTCAGTGGAATCGAGGCAGGCTCTGTTCGAGGAGGTAAGAGCGGAAGCGCAGGCCTGCATAAAGGAAGCGCAGGCCCGCTCAACTGGCTGCTCAGGTTCGTTCCCGGCACCATCCCGCTGTAAGTATGACGGTATTTGCTATTCAAAGTATTGTTGTTGAGTTAGTTTCCGCACAGGCGACGGCGGCAGCCCAGGCAGCTGTTCTGCGTTCACGTCACGAAGAGCAGATGGGCTTCAGCAGCCAATCGGAAACAGCGGAATTTGATCCGCGAGATGATGTAGAACGCCAACTTCCGGGCCAGATGCAGGCAGTGGACAGCCTTGATTTTAGAGAGAATGACGAAGAGAGGGAGATTCTGGCTGCCCTTCGAGCAGAACAGGTAACTCGGTTTCGCCTTATCAGCACGGGATCGTCAACTTTCTTCCATTGTTTTTTGGTCTTTGAGCTGAATTGCCTGGGTAAAATCTTCGTGTGGGCTTAGTTGTTGACTGTTCCCTTGAGTGGCGAAGTTCGGACAGCTAGTCCTGCTGCAGGCGCGGCTGAAGGAAGAATATGAAAGGATGGAAAAGAAGTTGCGAGACATGGAAGCCAGGCTGGCGGCCACACAAGATACGCCTGATCAACGCAGTGTAGCGTCAAATGGCGCTTCCATGAATGGCACCTCGCGCTGAAACCTGTACATCTTAGCTGGATCCTCGTTTGAAAGATAGAGATTCACATGTCGTTGTCGCAGTAGGTAGTGCAAGATCGAGGTGGACCCGAACGTAAGTTTCATGCTACAGTTGGGTGGCAATGTCTTGAGTAATAATTGAATTAATGCGCTAGTTTCAATCTGACGTAGTTTCCTGGAAACTGTACCCAAATATTCTTTATGTTTGTTGCTCGGAGTCAGTGTAGTTGAGTTCTGGAGGCGGCAGGGGTGTGCATGATTGCAGGCTGACACTTGAAGTCGTGACTTGTTGATAGGTTCATCAGCTGGGATGTATTTCTTTTGTTCTAGCAGCTGTGTCTTCTGCATCTTCCTATTTCACACAAGGTGGGGGTGTTGCTGGTTGCAGTGGAAATTTGCACGCACGTGAGTCTTCAGTAGACGCGAGAGCATTCTCAAAATTGTTTTTGTCATGACCATGCCTTCAGTGCGATGCTATGTACTGCGGCTCTGCGATGTGTGTCCATGTCACGGGGAGCTGTAGGTTTATCAATGTTGATCAACAGTCCAATGTGCACTATTCGCAGAGCTGTTGACATACACTTTCTGAGCTATTGACAAGTTATTCGACAAAGAAACGAACTATCACGCCCGTGCATGGGTTAGCAAGATGCCCGGTATCCATAACATACATGAACAGCTAGGGAGAGGTGCCATCTCACGTTTGCAAGTAGAAGTGTTCACTTCTTCCTCTATGTGTTTCTCCAACTCATGTGAAAAAGGTGAGCATTGCCTTTTGCTAATCTGCCAATTTATCTAGAGCTGCACTTGAGCTCAGGAGGAAACAATTGCAGTTTCTGCGCTTTTAAATTATGAAGATGAAGAAACATCTTCATACAAGCATGAACTTTGATTCATTCGCTTCTTTTGCACGCTTTCTTCTAGACTCCTCAATTTCTGTCTCAATGGAAGAAGTTTACCTTGTTTATCCTTGTGTTGATGCATTTCCTCTGTTCCCTACAGTTTCTAAACTGATGCACTGAAAGCGGAATTGTGTCGTAACTTGTCTTGAAGCACAAAGACCGAGATTCGATTTATCTAGAATTCTTTGCTTCGTATTGCGTGAAAATTAGCACAAAGTACGGTGAGAGAGGGTTTCTGGATTTTCAAAAAGAAACCAATCCAGATCCAAAAAGAAAGAAGTGAATCATTTCATAAAATAACATGAACCCTCATCCTGATTTATCATTTACAAATTGGAATATCAGCTGAACAGTGCTAGATCTTTGTATTGCCCTCTAAGCTTTTTGCTTCCAGCCGTTGATTGTTTGGAGCCAGCCGTGGCATGCTCTAACAAAACATCACCTAACTGAAAGGAAGTAATTGATAGGTGATTTGAGAAGATAAATCTAACAGTAGGATCTCTTCTAGGATCTCTTCAGGCCATCCGAATTGTTCTTTGGACGCTTTGACTGTCTGGGGTACCACGTTGACAGACTTCATTTTATTCAGAACAAGTAAAAACCCTTCTATAACTCTGAATTCATCACATGTAGGGAATGTTTAGCGATTGTGTCTGTAGTGCTCCTTTAATCACTCTTGCAATAGCTAACTAGCCTCGTTGCAGCTGTCACGCTCGACAATAGTAAGAATTAGAGTATCCTACTGATCGGAAATGATGAAAAATCTTGTGAAGTTTACTAGTGAAACAAACATCCCCATGCCAGTACGAAAAGCGCGCGAGATCCGAACAACATAGTGCTGAATTATGGAGTGCCCACTGTACTCCTTCCGATCCGAAGAGATGGACCTTACATTCAGTAAGCTGATCTGTACACAGTGAAAAGAGAAATTGAGTGTACTGCCTGCGCTTTTGTAAAGAGATAGAGAGTTTCGAGCTTCCAA
>JAULKQ010028079.1:0-31699 GCA_032356285.1 Smithsoniella earleae | reverse complement strand
GGACGGATGTGATACCAAGCGTGATGCCAAGAGAGTAAATTCTTGGCAAAGTGCGAGATTTGTTGTCGTAATGACACGAAAGATGAAGATTTCCATCTCAAGCTGTAAAAGAACGGAAATCATAATGTATGCAGAATGTAGTGCGGATATGTGTGCGGCGTGGGCGCTCGTACTCAACAAGTAACTCCAATGCACTCGAAGTTATTGAATGTATCAGCATCTTACCGGGACAACTACTCTAAGTGGGAAACATCGTTCAAGGCTTTCATTAGAATCGTCTTTGAGACTAGGTTAGAGCTCTCCTAAGCTTCAAACAAGGTTTCATTTCTTCAGTCATTTCCTGTTTCCAGTTCCTGAGAATCTGGTACTGTACATCAACCACTCAGATCCTGCTAAGCCACATCAGGGTGAGAATATAGAGTAATGCAAATCATCAGGCAGAAATTCTGGAAAACTCGGTAGAGCAGACTACCAAGCTGAGAGCGGTTACAGTAGAGCGACCTTGCAACAATGTGAGATAGTTGTTCTGCTTGCAATGGAACGTATTCATCTTTACTTTGTAAGCGACTTAAGTGTGTTGGTGCTGTTATCAGCATACAATGGTAACAGAGGAAACTGTTGTCCACAGAGCAAGAGATTCCCTAGCAAAACTTGTGGCTTCCATAATGTGAACCACTAACTTGCAATCTATGACATGTCAACAGTCACTTTCACCACCTTTGAAAAGAAGCTGTCAAACCCGCTTATTATGATCACTGCAAACTTCAAGCATCTGGGGTACAAAAAATTCTTAGCAACTGTTTTTCCTATGCGTTCTACGTCATTTAAAGCTCTGACAAGCACATTTAAAGATGTGATAGGCCATTTTTAATTCGCAAGTGATGTGGAATTACGTGTTGCAGATACTTGGTTGTGACAAAATGGATGTTACAATTATATTGCCTGAATCTAAAAATATCGATATCCTTCATTTTGCACTTGCAGCCATAACTGGTGATGTGGAAATGCCAAACTGATAGACCTGAAGCCATGAAGCTCATCGGAGAAGACATCGAGATAAGAGGGAGAGGAGGAGGCGGGGTATAATTGACTGAGAATTCACTCAGCCAACTCCTATGTTGATAGGTAAATGGAAGAGATCAAAAATTTGCAAGTTGTTTGCAACTGCGACATGAACCTGCAGGTCAGATTGCCATAAAGTCAATCTGTAGCAGGATCAAAATCAGAGGGGCACTGGAAGATTACAATTGAAGAACATTGCCGTAATACAAACCTGCACTTATCCTTGATCTGAGATACAAGCTTGACAACAGGAACTTGAGGAGTGAGAAATACTCAAGTTGAATGCCTACCAGCTTATGGTATGTTCAGGATCAAGCGAATGCAATACACATGCAGAGAGAGTAGTTGCACTAATCCTGAATTCAATGCACGTATAGGATTATTGAACAGGCATATCTTTTGGCTTGCTTATGTGTGGAATACAATTTGCTGAGTAGTTTAAGGATTTACGAGATGTGAGCCTGATAGGAATGAATGGATGATACAGTTTCTTTCAATTTATTCATGAAGACTGTAAGGCGTCTAATTACCCTGGCATAATCCGCTCTCGAAAACTGTTGTGAACCAGTCGGATTGAGGATGCTGCGAATATATCATTTTACCCAAGGGTGAGCTTTCGTTATTGCGCGTTTGTAATTGTGATTCGAAGAATTGACTGAAACTGGTGAAAAAGGTAGCGGGTTGCAGGCGGAATTCTGGCTCCGTGTCTTTTGGCCTCTTCTGCTAGGATATGGCTCGAGATCTGGCATGGCTATGTGTTCAGGTCAAGCGGTTTACTGGAGCGCTACATGAACCCTTTCTGGAATAGCTGCTAGCAGCAAGTGGTTGGCAAGGCGCTTCTGTGGCAAGTTCGGCAAGAAAATAGACTTAGTTGACCAACAGACTTCGTCCGTGAATGAATTGTCTGCATGTTTACGTGTAATGGGAGTCCTGCTGACTTATGGTGCCGTTCACTTTTGGATGACACGTTAAAAGGTTCTTGTCCATACTGCCATGACTCAACTTGTCTCGAAAGCCGCTTGAAACTAAAACCCACGAACTCTAGTCATAGTCTTGTTATCTTATGTTTCCTATCGTACTTAGTTCACACCTACTCAGATGGAAGTGTTAAAACTTGAAACGAGGAAGTAATTTCTGTCCATAGCAGTGCAAAAATCGCAGTGAAAACTACAACACCTTTTCCAGGACCCGCAAATTAGGAAGGGACGGAGAGCTAGGCGCGACGAATAGAAAGACCAGAGTTGTGGGCTTTTTGCCGGGGGGCGTTGTTCAGATATACACTCGTGACAATTTCCTTCATCTCTGTCTGGCAGATCGTGTTCACCTTGTCCACTTAAAGTATATCGAAAGAACATGTCAAGCCATTTCAGAAGTCAATGAAAGTATCCGGGTTGTTATTGATTACTTCACCGAGGAATTAATTGTTCATACTCAGTGATTTGGTTTAGCATCTGACGGAGCCAAGAAAAATTGCGCATTAAAATTTTAAATCCCGTCAGCGAATTTAAATGTATGGTGACATTTCTATTATGGCTTAGAGAGTGATAAGTGTTATGTAGCTTTTATTCAGTTGCAAGCACCTCATGCGCAACTGGGATACAATGCGTTTCATGTTGTCTGAGATTATCAGATCGTAGGCCATGCTTGTCCAGGGAAATGCAAGTGAAAGTCTCACTGGCTTATGCATACTTCGCGAAAACTCGCGAAGACGTCAGTAACACTGTACACAGCGCTTGAAGTACGCGGCGAGAAGGAAGTTGCGACGTACTGATAAATTCCTAGTCCCAATAAGAACTCTTTATTGTCTTGCTTGTTTTGAATGCCACGGGATGCTGGGTTTATTCGAGAAGTAACAGCTGACATGGTGGCTCGAGAGAGCGCCCACTTGCATGTCATGCATACCTACCAGGATCAGCGAACTACTACAGTAAAACTGTTGCACAACAGTGTCGGATTGGTGTGTGATATCTTCGAGCCAACAGTTTATACACCAGGGGTTGCGATGATGGCCCCTCAAGTCGCTGCTGATAGATAAGTGACTAGACTTTCAAGCTCCCAAATTTTCTACATGCAATCTATCAGGCATTTTTCCATGCAAAGCAGGGTGCACTTTTCTACCACTTTGAGTGGGCCGCTTAAATGTCATCAACGTCGGGAGAAGAATCGTACTGAAGTTTTTGCCGGGAACGGGTCACCTGTTGTGATGGGTTCCGAAACGCCAGCTGCAGAATTAGAGCAACCACGCTACTTAATTCACGAAATTCCGCAGTCACAGTGGCCAGATGGAATACCTGCAGTTATGGGTGCACATTTGATGGCTTCAGGCGTTGTTGCGCCTCTCAGCACAAGCAAGGGACCAGGCGATGGCAATGTTCCTCACGTCTTTCAATACCACAACCAGGAGTCCGATGTAGCTGTTGTACAGTACAGTAGCTCCGAGTCAGCAGGTCAGGGTATGTCAGCAATGGTAGCAGCAGCTGCTTCGAATGCCATTCAAAGTAAAGGTTCCTTCACCTTGGTATTATCCGGTGGTAGCTTGCTGAAGGCGCTTTCACAATTGGCCGCTGCCAACACTGATTTCTCTAAATGGTGGATTTTTTTTGTTGACGAACGCAATGTACCGCACAATTCTGAAGATTCTACGTACAAGGGTGCGAAGGAGAACCTACTAGACAAGGTTCAAATTCCCAGCGAGCAAGTGTTCGAGATCCACGAACAGCTATCAGTAGCTGAGGCAGCGAAAAATTATGAGGGTCGTTTACTGGACGTTCCGAGTGACGTATTGCCAAGAAATGACGAGGGTTGGCCTGTGTTTGACTGCATGCTTCTGGGCACAGGCCCTGACGGCCACATTGCGTCCTTGTTCCCCAACAGTAGTGCCCTGGGTGACAAAGAATCTTGGATTCTTCCGGTGTCCAATTCGCCAAAACCTCCACCTGAGCGTATCACAATGACTCTTCCGCTGATTAACGCTAGTAAGCAGGTGATATTCCTTGCAACCGGAGCCGGAAAGGCTGATGTAGTTCGGAGAGTTCTAGAATGCCAGGCACTTCCGGGAGCACTTCCAGCTCAACTGGTAAGGCCCGAAGCTGGAACTGTTTCGTGGTTGCTTGACATTGAGAGCTCAGCTTCACTTCAGATATCAAACTGGGAGGATAGGAAGCTATTCCCACGAAGCGCTGTATAACTCCAAATAGTGCCTGTCGAGTAATCTCTGGAAGACTGTAAAAGATCATGAGTGCTAGAATGTTGGGTCAAGTGAGCAACAACTTGTAAATGAAATGAAGCTTGACTGGTCTGGGAAAATGTACAAAGCAAAAGCGTGGAAAACAAAGGTTTGGAATTATTCACGGCTGAATTTTTTCTTTAGGCCGTGGATATTTGTTCGAGTCAAGGTTTTCGGCAGCAGTCCATATTCCTTTCACGTCTCAGTAGGAAGAAGTACTTGTTCCACATTCTGCAGTCACTTTGACCATAAGAATCGTTGTGCCAAAAATTTGGAAATAGCCGGCCGCCAGCCCGTTCACTAGTGGTAGATCTCGATTGTGGAACAACTCATTACCTTACCTCTCACACAATCACTTTGGAAAGACAAGTATACATAAAAAATGAGCTACTCAGCGGGCTATAGCACTTTCACATGCCTAGTTTTTTCTTCAAAGCTGCGAGGTCATTTTCTATTTCTCCTGCTCTGGCTGCCTCCCTCCTAATCCTTTCTGCTTCTAGTTCTGCCATAGCCTTTGCGCGAGCCGCTTCTGCACGTGCAGCTGCCTCAAAATCTTCCCGCCAGGTCTCTGCTCGATCTGAGTAAGAGCTCTGTGCGTAACTACCTGCAATCATGGACCACCATGGTTGCTGCTACTAACCATATTAATCAAGCCCCATAACTCCAGCAGAACACACCTGAATCTCTTCTCTTGGATGAATACGATGACGATCCTGTGCGACTGTAGTTATCCTGTTCGGATTTGCTCTCTGTTTCTTTATCCCATGTTCTGCTACCTGCAAAACAAGCCACTGCAGTTGCATCACACGTGTAGGGGTCATACGGCATCTTCCTTCACCTAGATTACCAGTGACTAATTTTTCACTGTGTCTTGACAACTGCCCTTGCCAGGGCTGATGCCCCGTAACAATAACTTGAGGCACAGCACACAAACTAAAGGTTATGAACAATTGTCCTGAATGTTGTTAGCAATTCAGGTTGGTCTGAGAAATGTTCAATAATTCAATGACTTTCAATCACAGTACAGTGCTGCACCAAACTGCGCAGTACACTCATAAGTGCTTTCTCACGTTGCATGCTGAACAAGCTCAGCTTGGGCATATGAAGGAAATCAGCAGGAACAATGTTACAGAACATAGATACTGGCTGTGCACACCATATTTAGAAGTACCCATACAAAACCATGGGCACAGCAACTTCATGTGAGATGTCAAGATTATTTGTTTAGGACGTTTTGGATACTTGTTTTGGACGTGCTAAGAGCAGGGGAGTGGCAGACTGTAGCTTCTCATATGTATGTCTGCCACCATATTGACTTTTGATTTCGTATCATGTCCACAAGGCCTTTTTTTTCTCGAGTTAAGTGAGGGAGGAAAGACTGTTATTATTAACCAGCACTATCATCATTCTACCAGGTTCTGTGAGATATCAGATGATTTTTGGGTGTCATCTAACTCTCATCCATGGCTAGAACGAGCTAGCAAAGCTTAATACAGAATTATCTACCTCCTTGGCAACCAATGCATATTTTACGAGCCTTTACGAGCCACTATACCTTAGAAATCGTTTGCGTAGTACGTGTCAGCCCTCAGGTCTCATACATTGTGAACCCTCTTGCTAGTTTGGATTGTGCAGGTGCAATAGATCTTTCATCTCCAGGTTCTGGTTTACAGATAGTAAAGAAATATTTGTACTGGAATGTACAAAACACAGTGTTTCTTGTCACATGGAGTGTTAGGTTTACTGTACCTCTCTTCCCTTTATCTCCCGAAATGCCTGCCTCCATCTCCATAAATTCGATGAACTCTTCAGCCACATCGCCAAGAACATCGGCCAATCCCTCCGCACGACGTCCTTTCTTCTTCACCCTCTCTTGCTGCCAGCTCTCCAGTTCTCGCTCCAAATCTCTCATCAAGTCGTCGTATGAGTACGATGAGGACTGGGCTGCATTCCTGAATTACCGAGTAAAGTTGAAACAACAATGGGTGTGAGCAAGGTTAGACAAGTATACGCTATTCATAACAAACGGGTTCAATGGACATGTGGTATGATAGATAGTATGTCGGGATTCTCTAATGCCGGGCGCTATTCCGAGCTTCAAAATAGAAAATTGTAGTTGATGTACCCTTGCACAGGTAGCTGCGAATGATGCGATATAACGTCCAGGTTCTTGCGTATTAAGACAATCCACTCAATCGCATGTAATTCGAAGACCCACGCAATGAATGCAAAGAAGAAATATTAATTCATGGAGTTTGAAATTTACTTTCACACGGGAAGGTTTATGGGGGTTGAGGTCATTGGAATTAGGACTCGCACGAGCTTCAACTCAAATTCAAAACGACAACGACATTTTTAACCGCAACACAAATTGAGTCAAGACGTAGATAATCCAACACGATGAACGTGTTCGCTACTGTCCATAGACGACGAGTGCCAAGCATTTGGAACTACATCGGGTGGATTGACACGATGTCAAGGATTTATAGGGCGAACCTTGCATATCTCCCGAAGTTATCCCAATCAGTACCGAAATCACCACCTAATCCTGATGCAAATCCACCTCTGCGTGCACGGTCGTATTGTGCCCGGCTTTCTGCATCAATCAAAGTATCGTATGCTGTTTTACATTCCATAAATTGCTCTTTTGCGTTTGGTGCTTTGTTGACATCAGGATGAAGTTTCATGGCCTTCTTACGATATGCTGACTTAATGTCCTTGGCTGTTGCGGTCTCTGGAACTCCTAGGATCTCGTACAACGTCGCTGCAGAATTCAGATTACTTGTGATCCCACATTGTGTGACTTAAATTGAAAACTCGGCAGCACATGATGTATGGCTGAAGCAGTCAATTTTATTTTATAGTTTGCGACTCGCATACACCAACGTACAGCTTTCAAGCCTTAGATTCGGGCACTGACCTTTCTGAGCAAAGCACTTAACGAGAGTCCTTCTACGAGCTGACTGAAACAAGAAATCATCAGAGAAAAGTCTGAGTTTGAGATGGTCGCGAGATCCAGCATGTGAGCGAGGAGGTACAGTTGGGTGTGGAATAGAAGCGAAATGTGTTATTCGAGAACACAAAGGATTGCTGTGAAAAAGCATCACTACGACTGCCTCTGCACAATCTGCTGCAGATGAAAGAAAATGCGGAAATAATATCGAATCACGCTTGCTACTTTCAGATTATGTCGTTGTCCTTGCACTAGTGCGCTTGCCACTGGGTGTGATGAGCTGCACCCCTTTTTCTAAAAGCACCCTCAACTGTGCAATGCGAAATATTTTAAGTCGGGTAAGAGTGTGAGAGTTTGAGGCACGATGAAGTCTACAACACTGGGCTCTCAGAGACTGATACCTTCACGGTAGCGTGTTCAGCAACACTGTTTAATTTGCAAACGTACAATTGTGCACAAGCTCGTCTTTCCAGTGAACAGCATTTGGTGGCTGCGCTCCTTGCGGTCAGCAACACACTCACCGACGGATACACTATCCGGATTACCTGTAGCCATGCTTACTGTCGTTTGAGTTTCCCGTGCTGATAGGATCCGGATTATGAGATTGTGAAACCAGGAAAGCAATACATACTTCAGAAAATGTGATCTGATTTCTGTGGTAAGTGGCACGCCGTGCTTGGCTGCGGTATTCAAACTTCTTCCAGGCTGGGAATGGTAACAGAGTACAGAGCAGCAATGGGCGATACCAGCAACGTTCATATAAAAATTATTATTTCACACCTTTGCTTATGTTAACTAGCGCACTTCCCGTAAACGCGGATGTAGCACAGAAATATGGAGGGCAGCCGAGTATCCAGAAGCAAACTCCGGGGTTCTATAATCATGCCCTCTTCCTTTCTTTATTAACAAGTATGTATATTTATACGCACTTAAATACGGTATCATCTCCTGGGCACTCCCGCTAGCTGGTTACTGTTTAGCTATTCACGAATACCTCTAACAGTCACCATTTATGCCGAAAGAAGATTGCGAGGTTATATAAAGAAATAATATTGGAATTTATACTAGTCACAATCAATCTAAAGTGCTTGTCGTATCATATCTCGTTGCGAATAACGTATGAGCAGTATCACGATTGGTGTGACTGCAAGATCGTGTCTCGCTGTTGCCCATCACACTGTGGAGGTCAGTACAGCGTGTGGATTCCAAGTGATGGAAGCCTTGTTGATCAATCGCAGAAATTAATGTTCTTTTTCTGGTGCTTCGCGGCATCGAGCTCCGTGCAATCGTGGCAGAGTGGAAGCTCTTCGAACGCGGTTCGAGATATTATGGTGAACAGGGGCTACCCAGCACGTCGTTACAAGTTATTGGGCGTGCCACAAGTACAGAAATTCATGGAACTGAGCAGATAAGCACTCAATCTACGCAGCTAAGGCCTACACCAAAAACCTCGGTCGCTCATGTTCCATTCTGGTGCAACTGTCAAAGGTGGGGGCAAAACAGGTGTAAGGAAGGACATGCTGCTCGACACCCTTGTAGATAGAACACAACGCGAAGTCATCAATTGCAACATAGATAGCTCTGTGCAAAACAGTGTAAGTATAGATGCAAACATTCGATGGGCGTTTGTCAGAGCAAGTGCAAAAAAGAAAGAAAAAAAAATCTATTCCGATGCAAGCACCCCAGAAGAGTAAAAGCAAATGGAACAAATGAACCATAGGTTCATACAGTCCCGTTTCAACCCCAGGGCAACTGTAGGCGGACTATTCCAGCTGATTCTCCAGATCCACTTCCATAGCAGCTTGTTCCATGTTGGAAAACTCCAAGAAGTGAATGGGCCTGTGGCACTCGTGGTAGAAGTGCCTAGGATTTGCCAGCTTCAAACCAAAGCTTGAATTGACGTTGAGCTTGACACCCTGGAAGTTGTAGTTCCAGGACCCCACATCTGGAACCATGTTGAACCCCATGAAGCGATCGCTCAGCAACATTTGGACCTACACACACACATAAACTGTGTTACACAGCAGCAGAACAACATCATCATTATGGATGGAATCCCCCTTTCATCAATTCCCCATAGTGGCCATATCCCTACGAAACATCAAAAGGGTCCCATCCCAGTTCCACACTGGACACAAAGCAATGGCAGCGTATCACTTGTTTGTAGATCATATTGTCAAAAGCTTTTGAAGGTGAACAGGTTTCACAGTGGCGAGATGTGACGGAAGCCATGTTCCAGAACAGCAACACAAGCACCAGACACATGTGCTGGGGTGGAATGTTAAACGGGGAAAGAGCACCTTTTCATAGAAGCTAGGCTTGTAATCCTTAGGGTCACCTTTCAGATCCTTGTTGCTCTGAGCCCACGAGTAACCATCTGGAGTGAGCTTGTACGCAGTAAGGGAGCACGACCCTGGCGTAAACGAGCACGTCACTACAATGGCCTTGTCACCAGCCCAGCTATTGTGCATGCCCAGCATGCGTGCGTGCGCCACACAGTCGCTGGGCGTCAGCTGGTTGACCTACAACCGTTCCACAAGCTTACCAGGACGCAGTTTGCACAAAACCCAGGTGTAAGCTCATCGGAAAGTGACACCAAAGCAGCTGCGTATCCGTCAGGGCGTACCTCGTGTGGCTGAGTGTGTATCCAGCCCAAGGGCTCGAGGCCCTCCAGGTGCTTGTGGTCTGGTAGCTGCAGGGGCAAGGTTACTTCTTGATGGGTGCCTGTCTGGGGTGGCATTACCAGGCACCTGCATTCACGAAGGAAGTGAGCATGCGGTTTGCATTCTAACGCACAGCACTGGGAGCAGTCACCCCTGTTGGCGTGATAGTGTAGCACATGACGTACCGGATCTCTTTAACTTGGGGGTTGCCGTCTGGAGAGCAACCGTACAGGTACCCTGCAATCTGGGTGCGGAGATCGCTAATACAGATGAACTTCTTGAGCAGGTTCTTCGGCAGTGCGTAGGTATAGCCGGTTTCTTTGATATCTTCGCTGTTGACGTAGATGTGATTGACGCGAAGGTGGAGATTGGTGGCTGAAATGGCCTTCACGCGCCAGTCCGTCTTGGAGCCGAAGGTTTCCTGCGTGCCGTGGCTCCCTGTCAGGGAAATCTCAGCCGAAACTTTGCGAGTCAGCTGTTACAAAGACTGGTGAGGTGGCGGGGGTACCTGCTCGTACGGGCTGGTGGTGGTGACGTACAGAGCATCACCGTGAACGTTGGTGCTGCGGGTGGTGGTGGCAGTGGTCTGCATGCCCTCGCGCGCTTGCTTTTCAATCTGTGCGATCTGTTCGCGCTGAGCGCTGGGAGGAGCGATCTCTGCGCCAAGAATGATATCGCGAATCTCGCTCTGGGTGAGCGCCTTGACGTCCACGTTGTTCTTCCGGGCGTAATCTGCCATGATCAGATCCCTCAGTGCAACCTGCAATGCCCCCGGGCAATCAAGCCTGACAGACAGGCCACAAGTGGGTTAATCACGTATACACACCTCGACTTTGATCCACTGTTCGTCAGAGAGCGTGGGCCACATGTGGTGCGACTGGACCACAACGCTGCGGTCAGGCCGCAACAGCATGCGGGCCTTCTCCCCGTTCACGTGAAGAGCCCGCAGGATCAATATCAGGCGAGAAAACGCAGTGTACACCGACACGGAGTTCACCCAGTCGTCGTAAAGGTTGAACATGCACATCTGCACGCACAGCGCAGCCAGACTCAAAACAGGTGACCCGAAATTGCGGATCCCGGAACCAAGAACGCGTTCTCATTGCCTGAGAAGTGAATGAGTCGCACCATAGGCTCGGTGGCCTTGAGAATCAAATCTCCAAGTTTCTCGAGCTTCATTGCCTGCTGGAACGGCAGCTGGAGCTCCGAGCCGGTGATGACAATATTGGGGAAGTCCAGCAAATGAACTTCGAGAGGGTCCAACATGCCGCGCCTGGTCACAATGATCCGTTTCGGTTGCTCTTCAACCGGGAGACTGCGGACCAGCGCAGCAACTTCTTCTGCTGTCTTCCATTTGGACAGCTGGTTCAGACGCTTCTGGCCGGCCCACACGCTGGCGTGAATGATCTTCAGGAACAGCTGGCCTGGAGGACAGCGGAGACGCGTTGCACATTACACACCAGGCTCTATGTAGCACGAGAAGCAAAAGTGGAGCTCACCTGTGCGAGGGTTGAAGATGAACACTGCACCATTGATCGGCTTCGATGTCAAGTTGCCTTCGAACGTCTTGTGAATAGTGACGCGGTGAACGTTGGTGTCGTCTACAAACCAGATAATTTGGTTCGAGAACAGCTCTCCGTAGTTCTGGGCGGACAGATACGGTTCAGTGGGTTCTGACGAGTACAACTGTAGCCCTTTGCGCACTCGTTCCCTCAGCACATAAAGCGCAGGGTTGGCTTTCATGATCTGCAACCACGTGCCATCGTTTGACTCCACACACAGCACAGGGCACCATGCACAATCACAATTACACTCACCTTGGCCATGGCCATCCGAATGAGAGGCTTTGCACCAGGGAACCAGTTGCCGAAAGCTGAATACAAGTTGTAAGCCAAGTCTACTGCAATCATGCATCCAGAAGAGCTCGGGTAGAGGCTCATGTTGTCAGTTGTGTAGTCCAGGAACTTTGCCCGGACATACCGCTCGATGTCATGGGAGTCAAAGTCTCCCCATCGCAGCTGTACGTCGATCCAGTACTTCTGCGTCGGTTTTTGGTCAAAGACGTCTCGCTCTTCGCCCATGAGTGATGGCTTGGACACAGGCCACTTGAAGGCTGCGAACAGTAGTATATCAGCACAGGAGGAATTCATTTTGTACGACTTACGGGGGTGGATGGTCTCCTTTTGCACTGTTTCTATTTCTAGCCGGTCTAGCTCCTGATCGAACACCTGTAAACAGAGTGATGTTAAGCAGGTTGTATGGCATGCGGCTGAGGCACTAGAACATTCTGCTAGGATGCAAACAAGTGGAGATCGATTGATCACCTGACAGAGATCCATGACCAGCGACTCGTGAATCTTCTGCCACAGATGGGCACGGAAGATCTGAATCAGTGAAATTTTCAGGGTTGGAATCTTGCCGTGCATAAATATACCAGTCAGATCCAATTGTACCTGAACACAGTGAGTTACTGATACTCTGCAGCATATAAAAGGAATGCTAGAGTTGTGCCGAGAAGCCCTGGAGACGGGGGGGTTACCTGGAAGCCGACATACACAGAGGATCGGTTGATTGTAGGGGACCACCATAAAGTAAACCTACGATTGGGAATCTGCACAAGACCACTACGCTGGGCATTTGTCAGCTTCTTGTACTTCATCTGCTCTTCAAACCCGCTTGCTTTCTCCCAGAACAAGCCTTCCCAGGTTGGGAAATAAGTCCCCTTGAAAAGGGTGTGCTCCAGAATGCCCTCCACACCTCCTAGTGCCTGGCAACCGTGTGAGACAGTTATAAATGAACTAGTGCCCATTTTTTGATATGCGATAAATGACACTATTTTCACGCCTTGAAGGATCAGCACACCTGGATAACATCTGTTCTGTAATTGTTGAAGTTCCATAGCTTGCCGTCGTGCTTCTGATGAGTCCACCAGAAGGGGTTCGGCCTTGACGAGGTGAACATCTTGCATTCCTGCCTCACACGCCAGCCGATGTCAAACGCCAGCGTATGCCGATCCTTCTGGAACAGTGTGTTGATGCGTGGGATCCCTCGGTCCCAGGAATCTTCCAGATCCTCCTGCAGATGTGGCAACGTTCTGCACTGACTGGGAACACAGCGGATCTCAGGACAAGAGGGCTAGGGATGGTCACAGGAGAAGAGCGTACGAGGGTGAGGCGGCGGTTAGTGGCCATGGCTTCCTCCTTTTTGAGCGCATACTCACTCCAGACTCGTTCACTGTCACTGAACTCACTTTCCCATGGCTGGATGTACCTGTACAGGTGGGAGATGACGGCTTGGTGTGATCTGGTTTGGTGTGAAGGTACCGAGCACATCCTACCAGTAGAACGTTCTGGAGCGTACCGGTACAGGTTGGGGATCAGCTGGTCCTCATCGTGGGTCATCCCCGCTCGGAAGTGAGTAACCCCGAGGTCTGTTTGCTGAGAGTACCGCAGATCACTCTGGGGGATGAGAATGTGGCCCATGGAGAGCATCCCAAGCCCACCAATCTCTTTCGGGGAGTAGAACACCACTGGGGGGAACCGGGAGGGCATTTTGGAGTTCAGGCCGATCTTGATACGTGTCTGAATCTTATTCTCGCACTTGACGAGCAGATCCAACAACTCCTGCTCAGAGCACAAGCCAGTGAGAAAGTTGGACCCGACCAACAGCGGTGTGTGGTATTGACAATCATACCAGCAGTACCAGGCACGCAGCATACCTGTGTATGGATAGCAGCTTCACGGTAGTAGGTCATCAGGCCGATGAGGGCAGTGTTCCATTTGTTGGCAATCTTGGTAAACGTCGTACTGCCAGAGCTCATCAGGATCTGGCGGACTCGGTTCTCGAAGGTCTTCATCGCTTCGTCGCTCACACGCAAGAAGGCCTGGGCAGTGCGCTCCTTGCTGTACCGGTTCTGAAGCTGCCACACGCCGTCCTTGCTCGCAAAGCCCTCACTGTGCATTCGGCACTTTGGCAAGATCCTCACCTGGAGCCGTTCAACACGAGCCTGAGAGCCTTAGCCCTTGCGTAGCTGTTGAATGCAAGCCTGACAGCTCACTGGAAACGCACCTCAAAGCCACACATTGAGAACAGGAGGTTGGGGTTGTCCCGGCTGTATACAGAGACACAGGAGTTCTCCCACTCGAGCGTGGTCAGGGCTCGAGGGAGGCGGTTCTTGAGGTCCCAGAATACGGCACGGCCGAGATTCACATCGTGCTTCATCAACCGCATTCGAGCGTCACGCGGCCAGCACTTGCGGTTGTTGTACCCAACTATGTTCTCGTTGTTAGGGTCTGGATTCTCAGTCAAGAACCGTTGAATGAGGTCCTTTGAATCCTCCGCATCAAAGCACAGAAGCATGTAGATCTGCATTCTGATTCAACCTGAGAAGGATTGTGCATACCGTTTAGTTACAGATGCAATGAAAGCGTTATATCAGGCATCAAACCAGCGAGCATGCAGTTGAGTCAACCGAAACTTTATGCAAGTCTAATCACAAGAGGAAATCGTGCTCCTTGCTGAAATCTGTGGCAAATCCTACGACCTAAAGATCCGAAAAACCGCTGGAAGATAAGCTTATTGCCCCTACCCAACGAAAGCCGCTTACCATGGTAAAAACAAACCTTTGCCAGGTAACACATAACACTATGTTGAGAAGGGGGGGAGCTGTATAATAGCTGCCATCGACCAGAAACAGCTGACAGCGTAAGGAATAACAATAATAATGAAATGTAACGCGTAAAGGTGTCTAAATCCGGGGAAGGTTTGCACTTAGTACAGTGATTCACAATGCACTGTGCAGAAGCCCAGCAGCGTTAGGGTGGAAGTACCTTGTCCAGGTATCTAGTGTACAGCCGGATGGGATGCTTCGTCTCTGTCTGAGTGTCTTTGAACGACAAGTATTCGTTCGGCATCTTGGGAGTGCCGGCAATCTCTGATGCGCGGGTCAGACCCAGCAACAACAGATCCATGACAAGGCCGTAAAACTGAACCAGGAACGTCGAAAACTGAAGGCCCCTAATAAGGCCAAACCCGTTGGTGTGCTGCATGTCCTTGTAAGCGATGACACAGTTGTTCTTGGAAGTGAGGTAGTCGGCAATGTTGTGGTCCATGATGAGACGCAGCAAGCGGTTGAGAAGCGTGAGATCCACTTTTTGTGCCATTTTCTCAAGTTCTGACTGCATAAAGACGCAAAAGCTTAGATGAGTGACAAGCTCTCGTACTATGAGTTTGAAAATAGCACAAGGGCATCACCTGCAGCATGACAACACATTGGCCATCGCCGGTTTCCCAGATGCCGTTCAGGTTATTGATTCCGTTGCACCACTTGTACACCAACAAAGGAGGTGGGTCTGCGTCTGCAGGCTTGATCCAGTTCGGGAATAGGCCTCTCTTCGTGCTCTCGTACCATAGATACTGGTCCAGGTAAGCATCAGTGATCTTCTCTAGAGGCTCGATCTCATACACAGGGACGAGGTGACTGTAGTAGTCGCTAAATTCGATGCGGACTTCCTTGAACGCACGAGCCTGCGCTTACTTGTGAACTCAGCCTCAAAAACTGGCGTTGATAAATCACAGATCAGAGAATTACATACATTTGGTTACAGTAAGCTAGAAGTCTCTGCTTTTTCTGAAACAAGTTGGAGAAGATACATGCCCCAACAGGGCAGTGGCACGCAGCTATGCATTGGAAGACCGTCACTAACTATTGAAGCTCAAGGGCATTGCAACTCATTCTTGTAGCTTTCATATTGACCAAAGCATGTGACTCGTTAGGCTAAACTCGATCAAAGATCCGCACCTGGAGCAAATCTCGTTTAATTCTTTGCAAGGCCTCATTAGGATTATCATAAGCCTGCTCGATCAGGCCAAGCTCCTCACGCTGGCTCTGGTTCAGCCGCAAAGCGCTGGTGAAAGGCTCTTTCAATCTTTCCATTGCAAGGATGAGAATCTGCATCCAGAGTCAGGACGTGCAGGAAGCAAGCAGGTGAAATCTTAGGATACCAGTTTCTTCGCGACGCAGGACCTTTCTAAAAAATGTGGAAACAAGTACTTGGGGGACTGTAAGAGCCTGACTTAAACAACAGATCGCACCTTGACATCATTCTTGTAGTTGAGTGGGGGGAAGGGTACAGGCTGATACTTTCTAGACAGCAACCAGTGGACAGTTGTGGTGTAAATCGCGACAGCCTCATCGCTTGATACATACCTGCAAGTGAAAAGACGAGCGGATATGAACAACTCCAGGGAAGCTAGTTTTCATACAGTAACTGCGTAGTGCTTGGTCTGGAATGGAAGGGGCGTACGGGCCATCTTTACGGTAGTTGTGCTGCCTCTCTTGCTCGGCCTTCAGCATCAACCGAGTGAGGCGCCCAAGGTTCTTCTTGCACACAGTTTTGTCCACAGTGGCACCTCTTCGAATGCGTTCGCGGTTGTAGTGCGCAACATTCGTCCACCAGTCAGCTTTCTGCTTGACGTATCGCAGGATCATATTCTCCACGGGACCTGGCAGACCTGGCACCTTCCATGGGATGTTAGCCTTCCAGCAGCGCCAAGCCTGCACAGGGCACACCCCTCAGCAATCGAAGCGTTCAAACCTTCCAATTTGAGCCCCGTCTGAGCAAACACACGCAGAAAGCGGACACAAGTACCTCCGACAAGTGCTGCAGAATGACCCTAGCTTTATTCGCCCGCACGCCCTCCGGCATCATGTCCAAAATATCATGAATCACAGCTGCACGGAGCTCAAGATCGTAGTTACTTTCGATGCGCTGCTTCGTCACAGTCTTGGCAACGGCCTTGTTCTGCCTGCCTTCGAACTGCCTGGCCAGCAAGTTTCCGAGCCACCGCTCTAGAAGCGGCACAACCCCACGCAAAAAGAACAGCCAGACACGCCACGTCGGCGCCCAGAAGCCCACCCCCGGTCCCTGAAGCAAGATTTCAGTCAGTGTGCATACCAGACCTGTCTCCAAGTGAGCCGAACAATGAGCACACCTTTCCCACCGGGCCAGTATTGAACCGGTAGTAGATCAGATGCTTCAAGTCCTTGCACATCCGGATTTGGCGCATGAGCTTATACTTGTACCGGTACATTCCCGTGAGCTGGCCAACGTGAGAGAAGATGTACTGAAGAGCATCTGCGAGCTGGAACGAATCTGCATTCCCGAGCCGGTACTGAACATTGGCGTCGACAACCAGCTTGGTCAGCCGCAGAATTTCACGGCAGAGGTGGAAAGCATTTCCAAAGCGACTCTTCTTGCGCTCTTTGGTTGTCAGCGTCTTCACGGGCTTCAAGTTGAAGTTGTAATCTAAATGCAGATAGTTCAGATTCTTCCGATGAATGAGGAGGTTAAGCATGTTGTAACCTTGGCGGCAAACCTGCATAGCTAGTGGACAGTGTGTAAACAAGTTATTGTGTACAAATCTCATGCCCCCTGGCACAGGTCAAAGGGTTCCAGCTCTTCAAAAGCACGTACCTGAAGGCCTGCTTCAACCCAATCAAGCTCAGTGATCTGGAAGAACTTGGTGGCCTTGAGTGCCTTGAAAAGATCTTTCTTGTTCTGGCTCTTGGGTGGCCGGTGGTGCAGCTTGTTCAACACCAAGTTCTTGAGGAGCTTCTGGTAACTCACCCTCACTTTGACGGGATACCTAAAACACAAGTCAGGACTCAACACACTATCACGTCAATACATCGGAATCATCCAACGACGATTAGCAGACGCACCCTGAGGGTACATGCTCTTGGAACCAATTTGCAACAAGTGGGATGTCAAGCACTCGTCTCGTGTTGCCGAATCGGCGGTTAAATGGATGCGGAGCCCACAGTAAAGCGAGGCCTGCCGCAGTATTGTCCGTGTATAGCTCTTGCTCTTCCAGAAACGGTTCAGTGCCCTCAGGTAGCACCCACTCATCGTCCTCATCGCCGACTTCAGCTTCGACACTTCCAGGCGGGGGCCCGGACGCTGCACAGCGTACAAATAAGCACAAAAAAAATCCTCTGGCCTGATAAAGCACAGAGAGGGGCAGCACATGTACATACAGTATGGCTGACCAGGGACGGTAGTCGCACCAGAAGAGGAAAGATGTGCGGCAATTGGGTGGATCAACTGGTCAAAGAAGAAAGCTGGAAGATCAGGGTCATCGGCTTTGACATACATTACCATGGGCCGGTGGTATGCTGACAGCCTCACTTGGCGTGGACGAGAGTTATACAGGAACGGGAACGCAATCCTGTACTCCGTCCTGATTGGCGCTCGGATGATGAGCTTGTTGATATCGTTGAACTCGTTCCAATCTTCGTCTCTGGTTTCCATATCTCTGCACGCAGAGATCAGACTCAGTAGCTACGTAACCCGATAGAGAGAGTGCTCTAACAGTTGGCACACAATAGCTTGGTGTCTGATTCCTGAACTCGTTGTAACTCAGGTAGTTGACACTTCGCAGGTACCGGTATCTGTGCCATGATGTGCCAGAGCCTGATTGCCAGAATCTGATTGCACATGCATGATAACAACACCTGTCATTCATTCAAGGCAATTGCATCTCTATATCTCAACACTTCCAAGATACCGTTCCACAGAGACATACTACTGCATTCACCAGCACATTCCAGTGTCAAGCTCCTCCATTTCTTCTGAACATGGCAACCTAAGCGTTCAAGCATGCAACCTTGAAGCAAAAGCAAATAAGTATTGGGTACACCAGCAAAGGGAAAACTGTCCTTCAGCCACTCTGGTGAGCCAATGCTGTTGACTAGGTCAGAGCACATGCTCTTGAATCTTGAGCTGATGAACAGCATGTTGGCTGGACTGGTGTAGAAGCTAGTGAACAAGTTTCATAAAAAAAATCCGGCTGTGTCTCAGGCATAAGTCAGCATGCATACCTGAAAAGAGGCTCGAACTTTGGCCCCCCTGGCATGCAGAGGTTCAGGCTCTTCGCAGAAATCAGCGCCTGCGGTTCGAACAGGTAGAAGTAGTTGGTGTCAATCAGGTCACTGAGCAGCTGCCCAGCGAGGCGGTAGAGTGTGCTCATCTCAGGGAGAGACAGGCGCCAGGACTTGTATGACGGGCCATTCACTCTGTCACTGAACTGCAGAGCTTTGTGCTCATAGAACCAGTCAATCACAGGAGAATCTTCTTCTTCGTCTAGTTCCATCTGCACAGGAAAAACATGAAAGGGAAGCAACCACCAAGACGCGCAATGACTGGGCATGCTTCTTCACACTCAACTGATAGTAGCCAAAAAAATCCTGCCATAATGCAGTGAAAAAGAAAAGACGACATTACCACTACCAATCAACCATGGATCTTGTAATGCAAGGCACAGCTTTACATAATACACAGGAACGCACAAGGCTGATAGAAGGTCAATCTACAATGATTATCTGACACAATAAGGAGATACTTGATTAAGGAGCTTAGCAGATTGCTGAGAGGAGACAGGAGTATCCCTACCTGAACTGGCTCAGCGGGATCAACGTCCAGGAGATTCTCTGCATAGTCCAGAGGAGGCTCTTCATCATCAAATGGTGGGAATCGCATGCGCTTGAAATGCCGACGATCCCTCTTCTCTCTTCGCATCATCACCCTGTAGATGACTGCTTTCTCATCAACAAAAACGTCTTGGTTTTGCAGCACACTAGGGTAGATACTCAATGACGTTGAGATACTCGTAAAGATAGGCGTGCTTAGATGATGCCAAGTTGCTAGATACTATGTTCTCTTCTTCTATGGCAATCTACCTTTCAAACACAGGCCAAGACACAACTATCACACAGGGCACGTCAAACCAGCACATTGCACAGCGTATGCACTCTTCAAACCATTGAATTAGTCTATACAATACACGAGTACCCACAAACTGAGCACAATCACTGAACCTAACCGCTGAATCGCAACAACGGTTATTGATCTGAGTCATGCAATGAGTCTTTAATGCAGCAAATAAAGGGACATCAACAAGGGCTTGTCCACGCACCACATGGTGCCCCATTGGGCAATATAATGTGGCTCAATGACACGAGGAACTTCGTTCACAAACGTGATTGCACCAGAAGTGTGAAAGAGAACATTGACGAATCTAACTTGCTCCCATGGCATTGGCATATTTTCCAGGAGCTTGTACACGGCATGTGGTGCAAACTTCAGAGCGCCAAGGTAAACACGCTTATCGTGGCGAAATTTCCTGCTCGTCATGTCTCCATGATCCTTGACAATCTTTCTGACGACTTCCGGTGCCACTTCCTCTTTCTGAGGCTGGGCTGCTCCAACCTTCCTGTTTGATGCCCACTTCCGCTTGCTCAAAGCAGCCCATTTCTTCGCCTGCATAGGAAATCAGGAACTCGTGTATAAATTATCGGTATCATGGTACAGAAAAGGTCTTTCGGCTGCACTGACATTGTAGCAAGACCTGTATACCAGGGGTTCCCGTTTGTAGACAATGGTGTGCAATAAGCGCTCAAAACTTGTAAGCATCCTCCACGCCATGGTAACTATCATTAAGGCAGCTTAGCCATATTCAATGTGGATTGAAACGGATTTAAAGCATGAGGAATGCTTCGTAGTCTGAACAGTTTTTGTAGCCAGAATGAAGACAATATCTCAACATTGTGAATCCAAAGCGTTACTATCATCATGGATCCATTTGTATTACTTTCAAAGCTACTTTAATATCTTTCAGCTTACAACTGTAAAATTTCTTGGCATTCGAGTGAGACTTGAGTGAAACGCAAGTTAGCTCCAAGGACTGGTTGCTTCACGACGTGTGCTAGGTTGTAAAATGCTCAGTCGCAACTAGACAGATATGTAATGAGCCTTAAAAGCTTATGATTCAGAATGTTGATTGATTTTATACTATGTAAACATGGAGCAAGACAACAGAATCCACCTAGTCAGTTCTACGTACCTTCTCCTCAAGCACTGCTTGTACATCTTGCTGCGGCCCTCCAATAGGCGGTGCAGATGTCTGACCTGGTCGCATAACAGGAAGCGGTGGACCGCCTCCAGGTGGAATTGGAATGCCTGGGTGCATCGCCGCTTGTGGTCCGACTGGCAGAGGAGGACCCACTTGAGACTGAGGAGGCCCGCCCGGAGGAGGAGGACCCGACTGCATTGTTTAAGAAGGCTTGCTACCTATTCATACACAGATTGTTCCAGATATTCCTGGCGTGATTTTGTTTTCTGCGAGTAGCGCAAGCACTGTACGACCTTTCGTTATCTTTCAACTGTTCCGTGAAACTAGGAATCCCACTCTAAAACATGAGCCAAACAGTAACCTCGATATAACTATTTCGTTCAAAACGACTGTCCCACACGTACTCAAATGCACTTATGAGACCTGAGGAAGCCGGGGATTGCTTCGCAGCCAAAACTGTGTTGGAACGGTGAACCTAGGAACGTGATTTAATTAGTCAAATATGAGTAGCACGGGTTTCTGGTAGGTTTCGTGTAGTGTCTCGCAAACACTATGCAGTGACAATGAATTAATGGCCGATGTTCGGTATCGTATATGATCACTGGAAACGCAGGCTCACAGATGATGCATGGCGCTGTAGTTCGAATATCTTGAACAAACAATAGACAAAATATATTGCTCAGTTTGGAGCGCTGTGAGATCGAATTGTAGCGGCGAATTGAGAAACATAGACTTACAAAGCGTTTAGAGTTTGTCATTGCGGTAATGACTGCTGAACTTCTACCTCAAATTGAATTCGTTCAGCGGTCTAAGTTGTCTTGGGGACCTGAAACAGCTGATGGTACTCGAATCGCACGCGAAGTTCAGGTCGAGCGCATGGACGGCGACGTTAGCGGGGTTGCCGTTGAAGAGCCTTTGAACCGTAGCCAGAGTGGCCAAGATACTGGTGGACTTTCCAAGGACTCATCTCACTCTTTTCTGGGCAAAATTCAGCTCCCAGATAGCGTAGCGGTGCTTGCAAGAACTATTGCAAATGATGTTGGCCCTGCCATACGTATGCAAATGGAGCTACTTCGGGTGTGCTCCCAGATACAGCAAGAATTGCAACCCAAATTGTGCATACAAATCCTGTGTCAGACTCACTACTCTTTTAGATGTCTTGGGTGCTCCTCTCGTTCATCAGCTCCAATGTGATTTGAGTTGCCTGTGGAAATTCTGTAGCATCTAGTGTATGCATACTGATTGTTTTTTGCTTATTGCAGACCACAAACCATCTGACACTGATTAATCAAGGCCACGGCGAGGTGGTTACCCCTTCCCCAGCTTTGAAAACGCAAGATACATCAGACGGTTCCTCGGACATGAACCAGCTCATAGATGAGTATAAAGATTCACTGTGCACTAAGCGCGACGATATCCAAAAGAGACTATCCCAAATTTGCCCCACGCGCCTGCCAGCACAGGCCAGTGGAAGCTCCAAATTGACCCGCAAGATCCCTATACCCTTCCGCGAGTACCCCAATCATAACTTTGTTGGCCTTCTTATTGGTACCGGCGGAAGGACGCAACAAGAATTAGAGAAAAGGACTGGAGCCAAAGTAGCTGTAAGGTTTGTATCTGGGCATCTTTCAACTTGGCTGCGCACCAGATCCCTCGTGTTGCGATCGAAAATCTTTGACGGCATCTCTTTTCCGAATTTGTAATCTAATCATTGCCGTGGGTTGCCCTTCTTACCATCGCAACTGTTGTATCTGCACATGGCTGCATTGCACATATCCTCGAGTAACACGACGCTCTTCCGCTTCTTCATCCCTTGAACTGTGCGTAAATTTTCAGGGGAAAGGGACAGAACCGTACTCATGGTCCTGGTCATAGAGGTGATTCAGATGAAGACTTGCACGTCGCGCTGTCCGCTGAAACCCAAGCTGCACTTGACCATGCAGCTGAGCTCATCATTCCTTTACTGGATCCTAAGCACGCTTCTCATGCCAGTGCGTCAAGCAACTTTTTGGCACATGTGATGTCTGGGCAACGCGCAAATCCACCTGTAGCTGCGCCTCCAGCTACCCCATCCAGCACAGAAGCCCCAGCCTTGGCCAGTTCCGCGTCAGCAGGTGCAATGGGTGCACACGCCAACCAACATCATCAGTACGGCCACCACTACGGCCAGTATGCTAACAACACGTACTCAAATTCTGCTTATCCAGCTGACACGAATTTGCCAGGGCCACCTGTGCACATGTCAGCTGCAGGCCCACCAGGATTTCATGCTCCTAACAGCACACCAGTAGTAGATCCAGCGTGTAAACTGTTTGTGGGCCACCTGCCTCATTCCGTGACTGATGCAACACTGCATGCACTGTTCAGCCATTATGGGATTGTTCGTCAGGCTGAAGTGATGCGGCACAGAGACACTGGTATCAGCAGAGGTTATGCATTTGTTCACATGTCTACACGGGACCAAGCATCCATGGCTATCGCAGCATTGAATGGATACAGGCTCGATGGGCGCACACTTCAAGTTTCAGTCAAGGTGTGTTGTTTGACTGGTAATATTACCAGTTCTATGTCCACAAGCATCGGCTTTACTCTACATTTGTATACCTCACTGGTTCATGCTCATTTTTTTATTATCTCGTGAAAGTTGGGGAGACATTGCTCAGCGCCTGGGTGTTTCTTCAGACTACGTTATCAATCTGTTTGGACCAGGTTGCACATTAGTACTTTCAACACCAATTGACATAGAATCTTGAATTTTTGAAAATAGAACCAGAGCATTCTTCTCTCCCTCTGCATGTCATATATACTGCCTAGGTGAAGCTAATTGTGGACATGCGCCTCATTTGATACCGCCACCTTTCTTGAAATCACTGTCAAGTTCAAGAAATTGCATATTTTCAAACCGCAGCCTTAGTACATAGGACCCCTCCAGTGAGCATCAAAGCTACTGTGCAACAGCATGGCTATTACAATTTTTTCACGTTCTCAAAGATGGTTGTTCCATCCCGGTGATTAGACCAAGTTTTTTCAGATCAGAAGCTTTGAACTTGATGAGTGTCTTGATGAGTGAATAGTACATCCATATTGATGAACCAGTTAAGTTCTTAAACCGAGTTGTAACAATGTCCGTCACATTTGGAGCCTCCTGATTGTCAGAAGTACTAGGTTTTTGGTAGGCTGGTTTTCAAGCAGCCATGCTCGCAGGGTGTTCGCAAGCCTCAGGCACCACCAGCTCCTGCTACTTGGGCAGCTCAGCCAGTACAGCACTATCCTGTCGTATCACCTGACGACCTGCCACCAGGGGTTGATCCATCAGAGCTGTCTGCAAGCGAGCTAGCACCCATTTATCCCTGGGACACGTCAGCAGCGTCCGGAGTGCCTTCAACTCCTACACCTCGTACACCATCCCTGAATCTTCCTCCCGACAACACTGCGAGGCTGCGTGTTTTCTTTACTAAACCGTTTTCTATGAATGGTGTGGCGATCGTGGTTGATGAACCGCTGGACGTGAATGACACTCCGCCTGGTGAGATGTCAAGGCCAGGGGCATGGCCATCCAATGCAGTGCCTGCAAGTGACGCTGCTGCTACTGATGGGGCTGGAACGTGTGTAGGGGAAACTCGGGAAGGAACTCTTGTACATGCAGTTCCAGTAGCCATGAGCGTTGAAGAGAAGAAGCGAGTTGCAAGGCGCGAAGCTACACAGGAAGCACGTGCTGCAGCTGAGGCGGAGCGCAGGCAGCGTCTGCTTGCTGCTGCAGCTGCTGCAGTGAAAAACTCTGCTCCTGTAAATGACAAGGGTTCCAAAGCCTCTGGAGGCAAGAGCACAAATGGAGCATCAAGACAGTCCCAGGTATCAAAACCTGCAGGTGTTGACGAACCAGTGAAGAAGAAAGTGGCAGAATCGACTACGAAAGTGCAAAAAAGGAAGGAGAATAGCACAGAAAACGGCACCAAGAGGGACGCGAAGTCTCTGGCTGCAGATACAACAGGGCGCACGCCGTCGATTGATGGTACCAGCATTGCATTAGATGGAAAAAAGTCATCCAAGAAGCTGCGGTCTAGTGATCGAGAAAGTGCAGGCGTGGTCAATGGCGTGAAGAGTCATAGTGACTCTGCCCGGCGTGGGAAACTTGAAGAACAGAAACATAGAGGGAGGAGTCGAAGTGAGAAGTCAGAGCTTGCTGAAAGGGATCCTGTCCCACGTGCAGTCTCCCCTGCAGCTGAATCAGGTGAAGCGAGTGAATCAGGCGAGATAGTAGATTCAGAGGAGGGAGAAGAGGAAGATTTGGAAAGAGTTAGCAGTGGAGCACCTGTGCCAGGGGACTCGAAAAGCCGGGGAAAGGAGTGGGATAGTACATGGGAACAAGGTTGGAGTCGAGACCGGAGTGCCAGGCGGGAAGGGAGTAGAGGGGAAATTCTCAGGAATGGAGAAGAGTATGATTTGCGTGAGGAGTTGCCCAGGGGTAAGGGCCGTAGTGGCGGCCGTGAGCGCTCAGGTGCATCAACTACGTATAATAGACGTGGTGCTGGAGACGAGTATGGAAGTGTTGATCGTGAGAGGTGGAGTGGCCCTGATGCGCCGAGCTCCTCCTACGGGAGAGACAGAGAACGAGACGAGTACACAGCTATTGAAAGAACTCGGTGGAATGGTCCAAGTAGTGATGGACCACCACCACTACGTCGAGAGTGGTCTGGGGAGAGGGGAGAATCTGGGGAATGGGGTTGGGAGCGTGGGTCTAAATGGAATGGCGCTACGTATGATGGCCGCCGCGCGGGGAGTAACTTTAGTAGGAGGTAGACGATAATACCCTTACACTGATTTGTAATTGGAAAGAATTTTGAAGCAGTTCGCACAGCTCAACTCGGTCAAATTGCAACTACAAAGAGCCATAGTATTCGTTCCTTGGTCACTTCTCTTCTTTTCCTTGGGTGAGGTCTTTCTCCAATATCTCTTGGTTGAAATGTGGCACACAATCATTAAACATGCATGTGAAAACGGCCGGAACCAGGCTCGTAGATCCGCAGGGAGAGCACGGAGATCGGTTGAAATTGTCTGTAGGAAAACTCGGTTACAACAAGTAACAAGACTGCTATCCAAGTTGATGTTGGACTGTGGCCAGGTGCTGCGATGGGCTTTAAGAATTCGACTTCTGGGTTCTCTCATTCCCTGGGATTGAATAAAGAGGTCTTGAAACAGCCAATTTAAATTTTCGTAGCAATAATGAACTGAAAAGCTCAAGTATAGTTGGCCATGCCAACGATGGTGAAGACAACGTTCTGTCAATGTCAACCACGGTTCCGGAAGGTTGCCAGAATTTAGGCACACGGACCACCTCCTATAACTTCAGACGATGATGTAGTGATATGTTCTTAGACTTCCAAGAATTATCTGAAGCGCTGATCTACGCACGTAATACGTTTTGTGGGCAAAGTATTTTTTCCCATGAACATGGAGGCGTTTTAACGCCAAGCCGATGTTCTGAAAGTATTTGCGAAATCTGCGTTGCTTTTAACCAGAAGCTTTTACTCAATGCAGCTTACGGCACCAAAGACTATTGAAAATGTTAGCTTGCTGGTTGCTGTTCGTGTGCGCCCGCTGCTACAAACAGAAGGCGAAAAGGGCTGGAAGACAGAAAAGGATAAAGTTACAAAAGATATTCTCCGGGTGATAGATGGACGAATGGTTCTCGTGATGGATCCAGAGGAGCCGGAAGATAAAGACTACCTAGATCAAGTCCAGAACAGGTCCAAGGCATGCTTATAGCGCCTAGCGAGTTAAGAGAATGCTTGAGAAACAAGGCAACTCGGCAAGGATTCTATTCATTATATTCTGAACTGCTCTTTGCAGGAGAGAAAGTATACTTTTGATGCAGCTTTTGGAGCAGGTTGCCCAAATAGTCAAATATACTCAGCCATGATTGCACCACTAATAAAGCATGTTATTGATGGCCATAACTGCACAGTTTTTGCATATGGAGCCACTGGAAGTGGCAAGACGTACACAATGGTGGGGACAACCACAGATCCAGGCCTGATGATAAGATCAATGCAAAACCTCTTTGCACTGTCATCTCAGTTAAAGAGGGACGAGGATGTCACAATTACTGCTTCCTATCTCGAAGTTTATAATGAGGTAGGCCATGTTCTCTAGATCTTCGAATTTAGGGCAAGAAGCTCAAAGCAGTGCTATCCTATTGAGTTTCTCTGAACCGGTGTTGCGTCTTGAATCTTATTACATGCAGTTGAATATGCTGCATCAATTGAGATATCAAATAATCTAATAATCTGCTGTTCAATATCGAACATAAAATGAATGGGTAGCTCCTACCCAATACAGATGTACATTCAAATTACAATGGATGTCCTGCATAGTTCACTTGTAGATGAACGTTTTATTTCTGAAAGCTTACTAAAGGGAAAACTGTATGAGAATAGTTTACTCATAAATGAGTTTCACCCTACTGAGCAGAATACTTACCCTGCAGTTAACACTGCTCATTCTAACTCATCTGCATTAATCTGATTCATATTTGATCCCGGTGAATCTCGAGTTATCAAAAAGAGAAAGGGTTTGAAGCCCAGGATCAACCTTTGGAATCTATACAACTTGCATAACTTGTCCTGCGATAATTGTCAAACACTCAGATGACTTGGTTTGGAAACAAGTAGTACAGTGTGCAAGATGATTCAGGTTACCGACAAATTGGTACACTCATTCCACATACTGTATGAACCCTTGGCTGGGTAGCCCCTCCTTACCAGATAACTTGATCCAATCTGAATTTCCATGTGCCTGATACCAAATACAACCACTGCTGAACCTGTGAAGGAAGTAGGTGCACGAAAATAATGACAAAACTATTTTGGAATATTGAAGTAAGTCTGATGTTCCTTCAAATCCATAGCTTTCTTTTCTTGGTGTTCTCATGTTGTCTAAAGCGAAGAGCTGGCTGCAAGGTTTTGGGAGAAAGTGTTTTCAGTCGACTTTTTCAAACAATGGCTTTAAGTAGTGTTTTGCTCTCCATTTGAAAGTTCCATCAACAGGCATAAGTACCAGAGCTTTCTCAAAAAAACATTCTCGGTGAGTTGCTCAGAATACCTGTGAATAGCAACCCTTTCACAGGCATTTGAGCACTCTCAACGGTGCGGCAAGATTTTAATGTCAAAACCATTATCCCTCCAGCTGTTGTGAATCTGGATTCCATAACAGCTCCAATAGCTCTGTGCCAGTGATGCTATACGCCAATGAATGGGTTCATACAGGCGATATATGATCTTCTTGTGCCGAACTCTGCTGAGTTGCCTCTGCGTGAAGATCCTGTACTCGGTGCAGTACCAGCAGGCCTTACCAGAACTCCTGTGAGCTCAGCAGGTGATCTACTTACACTACTAGAGTCAGGGAACACTCGCAGGAAGACAGAACGAACTGATGCAAATACTTGTAGTAGCCGGAGCCATGCAGTGCTGGAGGTGTGTGGTCGATGCAGAAGACTGTCTTTCTCTGATCTTTGAACATTAGTTGAAGCTCACTCTGACGTTAGTTTCTAAGAGGATGATACTGCTCAGCCCAATGTGGAATCATTCTTCTGCTCAAAGTATGTCATTGTCATTGTCCCCTGAAGCCTGAAGATTGAAGAAATAGAATGCAGGTCCACGTTCGCAGACACCGCCGAAATCACTATAAATCTCGACAACTTGTGGGGAAGCTTGCTCTAGTTGACCTTGCCGGCAGTGAGCGTGCAGCTGAAACAAACAATTTTGGCCACAAACTCCGTGATGGAGCCAATATCAACCGCTCCTTACTCTCACTAGCAAACTGCATAAATCAGCTTGGTAAAGCAGCAGCAGCTGGAGGGCGGGCTTACATTCCATACCGTAATAGCAAGCTCACCAGACTGCTCAAGGTTGGGCATCTCATGTCTGGCGCCGAACTGAGGGAATTATAGATCTTGTCAGTACTTTGGTGATAATAATCTTCATTGTCAAAGTCTCCAGTACAGTCATATTTCTTGAACAATTAGTGTAGAGTACTCATTAACGTTCCTTATTTCCACATCACTCATCAACAAGTTGCCCCATGGTTGTGTTTCTGATGTGTTGTCATTTTAGAGAAAATTACCATGACAGCAACTCATATGATTGCAAGGAAAATGCTCAGCACCTTACTATGCTTAACTCAGAACCAACAAGCTTCTATGTATTGTATCTGACACACTTGTAGTGAAGTAAAGAAGAGTGGAAACTGAACATTATTCAGGACGGCCTCTCTGGAAATTCCCGGACAGTCATGATTGCAACAGTGGCCGCCTCAGCTGCTCAGTACCATCACAGCATTAATACCCTCAAGTACGCAAACCGTGCGAAGGATATCAAGACACACATTGTTCAGAATGTTGCCAGTGTTGAGAGTCACATCGCTGACTACCGAAGAATCATTGACAATCTTCAGGTGCTAAGTGCTTGCGGATTTTCTTACATGAGAAATATTTGCTGACTTTGCTCTTATCCTTGAAGCTTGTGATTTTTGGTGGACGTGTCTTCACAATGTTGTGAAAGTCTGGCAATATAATCAGGAGTAACTTGAATGTGAATTTTACTCTTGTACATCAACAGATCTTCAGAGAACATGTGAAGGATACTTATCTTTCACAGAGAACAACCAACCAGGAAAATATGGGGGCCAAGTGATTAGAGTTGACAGGAACTCCATCAGTATGCCCTCAGACATATTCTCATATGTAACATTAGTCAATTGCTTCAAAGGATCTCACTGGTACAACCAGTGAACGCAGTTTACTCCTCATCTACATTTTATAAAGTAATTTTATCCCCATAGCTACAACCTTGTGATATTCCACCGCAAGCTAGTGACCTCTCCTTCTCATGTAATGCTCCTTTCAAGTGTTGCTCCATCTAGAACTTTCAAAGTTATTCTGCAAGCTTCCATTGTTGATGTTTTCCATCAGCACAGCTTGGATACATGTGATTGCTGAACTGCAAAGCTTGTTATGATCTGGACGTCAACTCTGATTTTGATATTGATCCATATTCCCCTTAAATTCAGTAGAGATTGATTGATTCATTCCAAGGATGCCCTAAACAGCTAGAACTTCCTTACCGTAAGATCCTCACAATAAAGTGTTGAAGCTGCAATGTCATTGCTTTGTTTGCTAGCATCTCTAACTACCTGCTCACTGTATGAAATAGTCACAAGTACATTTTTCACGAGTGACGTCACTAAATGTTTTTTGTTTGGAATACCTCAGTTTTTGTGGCCAGAACTGTGCGTCTAAAATCTTCCTTGCAACTTCTCATTAACAGTAGCACTCTGACAGTTATAAGCACACGAGATTGACACATTGTCAAACTGCAGGCTGAAGTGCGTCAACTTAAAGATCAACTGGCAATCCAGGAAAGCCGCTCTCCATCATTGTCTGGTACAGACATGAATGTTTCCACAACTGCCAATGCAGACAGCCTTGGGGGTGTTGCTCTTGTGGACTCCTTGATTAGCTCAATTCACAATGCTGTCGCAGATCGAATCAACCTCCAAAAAGCACTATTTGAAGTGCAAGATGCTGACATACGGACACGCACACAGCTAGAATCCCTCCAAGCATCATTAAAAGTGTGTGTAGTGTAATTTTTCCAGAACCCTCAGCACTTTTAGTTCACCACAAGAGATGATCCCATCTGACCCTGAATCACCACAGCTTTTCTTTTTCTCCTTGTTGTGAGGTTTCATTGGTAGGAACGAGATCCAAAACCTTTCCCTTTTATCATACCAAATAGTAATTAAATTCTTGGTTTGCGATGAAAGGCATGTACTGAAGGTGTCCAATATTGGGTCTCATTCTTTGCATTCTACATGTTAAGAGAATTTTTTTAACACATGTCTGATTTGAATGTACCCCGAACTCTTGATTGTATAAACTGCATTAACTCGTACAGCAACATACCTTGTGCCTTTGGAGTTCCTTTCTGCGGAAAAGTAAGCGGTAGCTCAGACCTGTCAAGGCTGACCTGCGACTGCCTGATTTTGCAGAGGAATAATTCAGGGGGAGACGGTGGCTGTGTCGATTCTCCTGGTGAAGCAGCAGAACTTGCTCAACGTATCCACGACAATGAGTTAGAGATGGGTAGGCTGAAAGCTGCCATACAAGAGAATGATGCGTGTCAGCAAGCGGTACAGGCTCGAATTGATGGAACTATTGAGGGCCAGGGTACCTGCAATCCTCAGTTGGCAAAAATGCTCAAACAGTATCGCCTCCAGGTCTTCTTTTCTTATCAGATCTTTGTTGTCCAATAATATTTTCGAGAATATTGTTTACTTGCCAACGGACCGGGCCAAGTATACTTGCTCAGCTTTTCACTCACTGAATATGTGTATTGTTAGCCCAGTGTATGTGAAATGCGTGGATTATAGTATTCCATGTGCTTGATGTGCGAAATACCTTTGTTATACTGCTTGGAAGCTCTCATGATACAAGCTTGAATTTTCATGCACATTGTTAGCCCAGCAAGCAAGATGGCTCTGTTCCACTGAGAGTTACATAAGTCAAAACAAGTGCAGCTGACTGATTCAAGCAGTAAACTGTGTTTCCCAGGTAGTCAGATTACAGCAGTCGAGTATAGTTTATAAATCACATCATCATAATAGCTTAGTAGAACAAGTTTGAGAGGTGCATTAAGGTGAGTGTTATATCAAGTCCTGACTTGACTCGGTCTTTGTCCAATTAGTACTGTAGTAAATCAAACCTTCGCCGCGTGACCCGTTACCCAACGTCATGGCGGCGTAATTTAATTTTTGCGTGACCCGTACCCTTCACTTTGGTGGCGAGTGAAAAGTAAATTAATATTATTGCGTTACCCGTTACCACTT
>JAULKQ010027968.1:0-31706 GCA_032356285.1 Smithsoniella earleae | reverse complement strand
TATAAGGAGGGAAGTCCCACCCATCCATTGCTGATGACGGAGATTATTTCCTCTGCACTGTGCGTGCAATGTAGAATTTATGTGCTATGTTGAAGATGTATGTGAATATGTAGAGTGATCTCAATTATGTGACGATGGTAATGACTGGTTATGAACAAACTGCTTCTTTTTGATGCGCCTGGACGAGGGCTTTTGTGCGTTCGAAGGTAATTGTTATTTGTGTGGTAAAATCCGATTTCTATTTCACTATGTATTCGTGTGTAGCTGAGCTTTATTCAAATGATTGTGGTTTGTACTTGGTACCATGTCTTGGCACCTACGGTGGAGGATGTAATCTCAGCTTTGCCTCAATCACATACAGATTCCATGATGTTTTGCGCGCTGATAGGTTTCAACATGGCAAACCGCTTTTAAGAGCGTTAGACTCTCTCTCGCACTTGTAAACTGGCATGTGGAAGCCTCGTGCTACCTTCACAAGCACCTAGCCAGGCGTGTACATGGCTACATACTTCACATGGTTCCATTGACTTTGAATTGAGCGGGTGACACCAGTGCTAAATGTCAAGTACTAAGGAATGCTGTTGCAACACTGAGCTGTGACCTGAAAATCGTCAACTTCCGGAGCTCGAAGGTGTGTTAGCTAGAGCTTGGGACGTGCTGACTTCGGTGACAGTTAGGAGAGCTGCCACAGTTAGAGCGTGGCAACTTCTCTGGGGATACCCGACGTACGATTGCCAGAAGTGCTAAGCTTGTTGGTGACATGTAGAGAGATTGCCGGTGACGAGTGAGGACAGAATGGCATGGCTGGAGCGCACCATCAATGAAGATGTGATGGCTGTTGAGGTAACCGGCAGTGAAGTTCCACCCAAACAGGAAACGTACGACATCTCCTCGGGCACGCACTCGTTCTCTGCTCAGCAATCTGGTGCGGGGACTCTCCACAATGCTTCATCTTGCTACTGCCACAGGCCTCCCGTAAGTTGTTTTTTGCTACAGATGACTCTCCGACCAGTTGGGCAAGCAGGGCTCAGGGCTACGCCAAGCATAGAGCTGGCATCAAGCGCACACATGGCAACGTGATTGTTCCCTTTCCGGGCCATGGTGATGACCCTGTGCGGCCAGAGTACCCACGAGTGTGCCAGACCATAATGCTGCGATCAAGGTAGACAGGCATCAGCAGCACTCCGGCTGGCCCCCGACCGGCAACTCTACCTCGTCCCGCTTTCCCAACTCCGAAAGCGACACCGACGATGACCCGGTATCCTTCTTGAGGACGGTTCATGGATTCTCCACCATTTACAACGAAACGACACTCAAGTCTATCTCGGAAGGGCAAGAGAGAAGTGCAGCCCAGGTTCCAGAAGCAGCGGCTGCTGCAGATCCCCACCACCTGAACCGCGTCCCGTATGCTGAGCCCCTCTCCTCTCAGGTGGGCGGGCAGACGAACGCGGGCGCCGAGATCCTGTCAACCTCCTCACTGCCGGGGGCGTTCACATTCCTGAATGCCGGGACCGAAACTATAAATGGCCAAACCAACACGATGCCTGCGCCCCCCTCCCAGCCCCCCTCTTCTGCAACTAACACCCACTACCGCTTGCCGGCGCCCATGTCCATTGCTTCCCACCGCAGCCATACCTTCCCGCACGTTTGGCAGCCCCCCTGCTCCCAGGCCAAGCCTGCCAGCCCGGTCAGCAAGCCACCGTACCCCACCCCTAGCTCTCAAGCTGCAGGCTCCAGCACCCCTGCCACACCTAAACTCGACGACGTTAGAGCGTCTGACGACACAGAACTTCGCAGAGAGGTTGAGAAGCTCAAGAAACAGTTGAAGGAAGAACGAGAAATTCGAAAGGTCATCGAGGCGAGAGCAGATGAGCTTCGTAAGCGCTTGCGCAGACACAGAGATGATGATTCTGGCAACAGCACTCTAGGCTCACGCTTTTGGAGCCTTTCAGAGCCAGAGCCAGTCGTCGTTGACTACTTCTGGGTCCCCATTGAAGAAGGAGTCAGTGCCAGGCTCGATGTTGTTGAGTACACGTGCCTGGGCAAGCTCCATTTCAACCGTCAGATTTTTGACAATGCTGCAGTGGAAAGATGGTACAAACACAATAAGCATGAAGTGGATGCCAGCTTATTCAGTACCTTGGTAGAAAAAATGGCATCTAAGATTAAGGGACAAGGCGCAGGGAAAGCTGGCAAATCCAGGAAAGAAGAAACTGCAAGTGCAAACGGCTATGAACACAGGGCTGTCCAGGATGGAGACAGCTTCCATGACTTTTAACAACGAGCTGTACAAACTGTTGGCATGTAGTATACAAGTGTGTGTGCGTTCCTGTGATCCTGTGTGTGACAAAGACGGTTATGGTTGCCGTAAGGGTTATTGATTGTTGGACATGTAGTGAGCGTTTTAAAAGTACGTTAGAATTGCAGGAAGCGGAATCTGCGCATGCCGTGCTACGATTCAAAAGGTTTGTCAGTGTAAGAGGTAGTTGACAGAATTGCTCAGGTGTTTAAACGGATATAGTTCAGGGTGTACCAAATGAGGCAAGAGCATGGCAAATAAAAGCTAGCAAAGGCAACTGCATTGTGGTATACGGGAGCAGTTAGTCTTCGTGGTAGGGCACACTGGCTCCAGCTTGAGGAGCTGCGCCTGACAAACGCACAAACTGATAAACCGGCGGAAACCAGCCTGGATACCACGGGCCAAGGCGATGGCCAATTCGTGCAGATCACTAGCTAGAAATGCTCCTTCAGTAACGCTATTGCTAACCGCGGCTGCTTCAGAAACTTGCCCAAGAATCTCGCTTTGACCATGTCTCCGTCTGGGAAACTGTACGTCATGAGACTTAATGAGCGTGTGTGTGAGGACTTTATGGGGTGGAAATTCTGTATCTGTACGACCCAAGTTTTTGTCCGGTTTACTCCTAGTTGTAAGTACCACAGGTTTGTAACATGTGAGCTCCCGGACGAACGCCTTTGCACGGCTTGTGGTGTTACACTGGAGGGTTCACCAAGACTGAAACTTTCGTTCAGAGCTGCAGATTTCCGTATCTGGCTTTGAACGGGTGTGCACGAGGAGGAAGACGTTTTGTCTGCGGAGTAGATTCTGTGCACTGTTGTCAATGATACACCGCACAGACAAATTTTAATTCATCTATTTGGCACTAATAGACCTGTAGGAAAATATTAAAATTGGATTTTTCGCGAACAAGAAGTCCGCTACCAGACTCTGTCTGAATTGAGGTAGCTCTATTACGAGAAGAACTACGTTGTTGCCTTCAAGCAAAAAGTGCCTGCACACACGCTTACATATCTTTGAAGTTGTTGATTTAGAAGCCCGTATTATTCATAAGTAACACGCAGCGTAATTTCTCAGTTTGAACTGAACAAGTGTGTTAGTTCGTAAAATGCATACGAAATCTAACACATACTCCCTTCAAACGTGTTTTCGACTTAGTGATAGTAACCCTTGTTTGGACTTGCCTGCATTCAGCGCTGACGATATTACGTTCTGGTGGACGTTTTGTGGTTGCGGAGTGATATCCGATAGTTCGTTCTTTTCAGCTGCAAGCTATACGTACAAGCCGATACATAGTAACTTTTCCTAATGATTAATCTGTTAACGAACATTTCTCCGAGCTAATCGGAACAGTTGTCTCTGTCTCATTTATCACATCCGGCCTCAATGAAGTACTCAGAGAACAAATTTCCATAGTTTTCATAGTTCCAGCCAGGCCCTTTTTGATTATAGGATGCAGAATTATTGAACCACTTAAGGCTCTGGAGGGAGATTTTCGGAAAACTTCAGTACTTGCACGCATATCACACGTATGCGGGTCTGCAGCTGCTTTCAGCTGTGCGGTTCAAGATTACCATGATCAATCAGAGACTGAATGTGTCTTCTGAAATGAATACCGCTGATTCTTAAGCCGTCCAATGATCTTGAGTTTTCACGGTCTCCTGGTTGTCGTGTCGAGTTCATGAGTCAGCAACAACCGACGAAACTGCCGGGAAACAACGTATCACAGAGCTGATCGCGATTAGCGCCTTGCGTACGAAACAGCTATATAGCATCTCCATTGGGCTGTACGGTAGCTCTCTGCATCAACTATCGTCTATCTGGTGCTCCGTTCTGGGAGCGTGCTTGAGCGTGAATCAAGATGGTGGAAGAAGACTTCACAATCCTCGACCAAGTACCATCAGTTGTTCATATAAATGTAGGAGGATGTCTTTTTATAACCGGTCGAGAGACTCTGCTTTCGGTACGATTACGAACCAATTAATCAATCTGTACGTGATGACAAAGATACGGTCGCGCTCAATGAATAAACAAGCCCCCTGTAACATCAGAAAGTATATAATCGTGCTGTTGTGAAGTATAGAGTCCATTTGGAATGGTGTTTAAACCCCTGTTGCACCTGTGCGGTTGCCTTTGTCTGAGTGACACGGACAAGAGTCGAGTTATGTACTAGAGTTTAAGTATCGGAACAAGAGAGGAGCCTCAGACGAAATACACCGAGATTCATATTCCTGAGTATATGCTGAAAATTTCCCTCCACGATGTTGGGTACAAACTGGAACTCGAGCATCCTCAGCTACTGTTGTTGTGTCTGACACGTTCGTTGGGTTTCAATTCGAGTGTTTGTTGTCGCAGATGCCCCGCTCCTTGCTATTCCAAATGTTTCAAGGAGATGTTGCTGTAAGGAAAGTGCGTCAGGTATGACTTTTGGTGTTCTTTATCGGCCTCAGACTCGCCATCCAGGAAGGCGAGAATCAGATTGTACAAGAGTCCAACTCAACACGTGACTTCAGAATGAAAACGTATATTTCATTGATAGAGATCCCAAGCATTTTCAGCGGATCTTAAACTACCTTCGTGACGGGCATTGCGTTCTGCCTGCTAGCTTTGAGGAGCGAAAAGAATTCTTGGCAGAAGCAAATTACTACCTGGTAATTCTCGTGACCACTCAAATTGCTGTTCCTTTCTAAATGTTTAGTTGAAGGGGAGAGTGCGCTTAACAGCATTTTTCCAACATTTCAGTTGAGCAGAATGGTTCGAAGTCGCATGTACACTAAATCAAAACCATCCCATAACAGACAATAAAGGCGGCGGATGCAGTTGGGAGACCTTGCAAACACCATAACGGAATCGCTGGTAGATGTATCACTCGAGGACCTTCGCCTGAACTTCAAGAGCATGGTTCTGAGACACCATGCAGCTACTGGGGATCTGAATCGTTGCATCGAGGTAGTTGTTGACTTTGTGAAGAACCATCTGGTTCAACGCACGGCAGTCACTGACATGAATGATGAAAGTCGGCTAACTATTTACTGGCTATCAGCAACACTCCCGCCCGCAAAACCTTCATGTATTGCATTCAGGTTGGCCCCCACCCTCGTTGAAAAATGATACTCTACTGGACTTACAGCAAAGATGGGCCATGAGCATCAGAGAAGCTTCACCAAAGCCCTTCACAGCTGTTGGATAAGTATGCAGATCCAAGCTTAACTACTGTACTATCTCACACCAGAGTTGCTGAACATACAGATACCGAGGTGAGAAGGAAGGTAATGATGTTGGGGTGACAGTCCATGAAAAGGATGACAACTTTACACACTGGTGTAGACTATGGGATATTTATCATCATAAACAACTGCTCACTACGTTTAAAGCTGCAATGTGTCGTTGCGGACTCAAGGTGCAGCAGTCTACTCTAACTTTATAATGCACATGATGTACAGCTCAAACGCATGGACTTTGCTTTTAGAGTTTTACCAAATCAAAATCACCAGTGTACACTAAGGTAACCTGTTGGTTGAACTTGTGGCACTAGTTGTGCAACATGGCTTATGTTGGCTGTCAATGAGTGTACATGATGGAGTATTGCACACACTGAGCTTTTGTACATCAACTGTGATCTGCATTTTAAACTTTGCCATCATTTGAGTCCCAAATGCTGTCTATGGTGCTTAAGAGTGCTCAGCTTTTGCAGGTTCACATAATGTCAAGGTTGGAAACCTTCAAGCAAGACAATCAGCTTGATGTAGTGTGGAAAATGTATCGAGTTCGAAGTCTGTCAATGCAAATTGGTGCTGCATGATATAATCAGTGGATGTGGTAGAATGCCAAGTGAAAGATGCAGATGAGAGGGACAGTCAAAGCAGAATAAAATCTTTACAACAGTCTGGTGATAGAAAAGATATTGAAGAGATTGTGCGCTTTTTATCCATCAATCATTGAAGATGATAGCAATCATAACATTTTGTCACTCCAGACAACTTCAGGACTGGAGCTATTTCCTTTCTCACTACATTGTTCTGTTCGTTTAGCTCTCTTAGGCATCTGACTCAGTATGCGATTTATCAACAGTGCTCAGTATGGCAGAATAAGACTATGCAGTGCAATGTGTGATTGTTTGTGAACGTATCTCCATGTACAATTGAAGCTTGCTGCTGCATCCGCGCCTCTTAAAGACTACCCCTGTACAGATTTCCAGTAGTGCTTGTTTCAGCATGCTCTATGATTGTAATTGCTTATCAGCATGTTGCTGTGATTGCATCTAGAACTTTTTTCTGTTAGTACTGACACAGCCTGTTGATGTCATGTGCTAAAATATGGGGAAGTATTCAATTTATAACTCATATAAAAGGGAGAAGTCAAGTGGTTACTGCATCAAGTAAATTTTTAGAAGGCGATGTCTTGCACATGTGTTCACTCTTGTGTGATAAAGGAAGAGTTCTACTAGATCACTTTTGTCATTGCTTGAATAGACAAAGGGCACAAATTTTAATTATGATCAAATTGTCTGTTGGATTTAGAAAGCTCAATGGTACAACTTAAATCGAGAACTGAAAACCTCACAATGCTGATATTACCTACTCTTGCAATTGTTGAGCCATAGTGATCAAGATTTGTGACGCCAGCAATTGTGTCATTGACCAACACTAGGAGCAAACCCATTGGAGAATGCCTTCTTTAAATGCTCTTGTCAATCTGCCCTGCTCCCAAAAGTCTTCAGAAGGACTCTTTAATGTGTTCCCACAGTTACGAGCAAAACTTGAGCATTCTTGATTTATCCCCATGTAAATACATTCTATTAATGGTAGCCTTTTCGTGATATACCATTCTATGGATCAAGAATATATGATGTATTAGCGATGGTCAGAGGTTGATGTCATCTTGGCAAAAAAACCCGATCTGAGTCTTTATATTTGTCGTGTATTCCAAGGTATTAATTCAGTCAGCAACCCAGACAAGCTGGCTTGATATTGTGCCTCCGCTCTAAATATTGCCAAATTCAATAATGCAGAGCTTGGCATCCAAGCCATTTGGAATCTTCAAAAATCAACAAAAAGGCCAGTTGATTTATATGAAGTGTCAATGTCATCCTTGATCTTGTCTGCATCAAAATTACGTGTGTCGCTGGGGCTCTTGATCTGCACAGAATGTACTGTTGGCTTCTACAGCTCAAAAACTCATATGTTACACTATTTTCAGGTTGTGTGGTCCTTAGAACGAACTAGGACGTACTACCTTTCAAAAACCAGAAGAAATCATGTCGAATGACAAACTCCATTCAGTATTCAGTAATCTCTTCTCCATCTACAACAGTATTGATTACGGCCACAAATTTACTGGGTGAATTATAGATATTGACCCCACACACAAGCAACAACAGTGCTGATTGAAGGTAAAACAATCTTGATCAAAAATCTTAATTTCTGTGCGCTGCTCCTCGCACAATCTTTTACCTGCCTTTGAAAAATCAAATGAAAAAGTTTCAAATTTTCTGAATACATGTTGAACACAATCAACATGATAATATCTTATGGACAATGCGATTCTTCGAGAGTAGAGGATAGAATCGGGGTGAAAGTGACAGGATGATGATAATCATGGTAATATCTTAGATACTCTGTGGCCTTAGTGGTGGATACAGTAGTACATCCGCAATGATCAACATACCACTGGGACGTAAGGAGCAGCCATTGTACGTGCTTCGAATGCATTCCAGTCAAAGCCATTGAACCAAGGGTGATTCTTGATATCCAATACTCCCCGTCGTTGCATACCCAGACGGTTTGTTGGGTCAAGTTGCAGTAAGCGGCTCACAAGATCAGTGCACTCTTCTGAAAAGTGACTTGGGAATTTGATTTCTCCCTTCACCGTCTTCTTAAACATTTTGACCCTGGGGATCTGAGTACCTTTTAGCAAGAAAAATTGAGAGCTGAAAGTGGTTCTCAGACATGGTTGACTCAACAGTGATATATATACAAGCTTCAAGAATGGCTCTATAAAAGCGGAAGAACAAGCCTTCCAATGGATGAAAGAAGTTGACGAGGGTAGAATCCCTAGAAGTGCTAATGGTAAAGGTTAATGTACTGTAGGCATTGAGAAATCCTTTGCATCTGAAGTCAATTTCGTCATCAGAGTCAGAGTGGAAAAATTTTACAGAGTAGGAGCAGGCTCTTTACTTCATTCTGGCATCTTCTTCTTAGCAAGCATGCATGAGATCTGGACTGTATAGTTTGAAGCTTGAAACAATTTAAAACCACAAAACTCACAGTCTGTGAGAGAGTCGTCTGTGAGAGAGAATACGTTCTTGAAGAAAGAGACAATAGCTATTCATCTTGTAAATTGCATTGAATCAGTGACAGAATGTGCAGAACTTTAGTGTTTTAGCTCACACCTGTCTTTGTCATAGAACGGAGGCATTCCAGCAACAAGCTCAAAAATCAAAATACCCAGAGTCCACCAGTCTGCTGATGAATTGTGCCCCTGCTGCAGAATAACTTCTGGAGCCAAGTATTCGGGTGTACCACACAGGGTGTATGTCTTACTTCCTGGAGAAAGTTTCTTTGCAAAACCAAAATCTGTGATCTTCAAGTAGCCATTTGTATCAATCAACAGATTCTCTGGTTTCAAATCCCTGTACATTGCAAGTGCCAATATACAAGGTTTGAATGAATTTTACTGAACAAATGAACAAGTGCAGGTAAGGTATTCAAACACACAGCGAACTAGTTTCTCGTACGGTGTTGATGCATGACACCAAAGATTTGGTGTTGTATATTATGCAGTGGTGAGTGTTATCTTACCTGTATACAATGTCCCTTGCAGACAAATAGGCAAATCCAACAACAACTGCTGCTGCATAGAATTTGACCCATGATTCACGGAGAGCATGACGGCGTTTCCGCATGAATGTAAAAAGCTCGCCGCCTTGTACAAAGTCCATGAGAAGGTAAAGACTGTGGCTATCCTGGAATGAGGCACGCATGCGTACTAGAAAAGGACAGTCACATTCAGCCATCAGCCGTTTTTCTGCCTTTATGTGGTTGACAAGCTGGCTTTTCACCACCAGTGCCTTAGAGATCTGCTTGAGAGCACAGTACTCATTCTCCCATTTAACCACAGAAACAGTACCAAAGGCTCCCTTCCCAAGTGGTCCAATCTGCACAGAGTGTGCACAATCTTGCAATATACCCCTTTAAGCAGAGCCTTGCTTGCTTCAAGGTATGAACATGTAATCCAAAGTGAGTGTCCAATCGGATCACAAGCTTTCCAAAGCACCGATTTTATTACTCTGTTAATAAACGGCAGATGTGGCAGGATATTTGCGCTGTCCAACAGGTTGTTTGAATAATATCCAATTTCTCTTCCATACCATTTTCAGATCTGAAAGTTTGACATCCTTGGCAGTGCCGCCTGACAGTCCATAGTTGACTTTAGCTTTGTCGGAGAAATATTTTGCAAGTGGTCCCATTGTTGTGTCAAAGTCACTCTTGCTCATCCGCAGCAAAGCAACATCTGTCGTAGCCACAACACTTGCAGCACGTGGTTCATTGCAGAGCAGTGCCAGTTCTCCAAAGTACTGCAATCAAGTCGCTCCCAGTACAATAAGTCACAGTATTACTCAAGGACCCATAATCATACTGGACATTGGATACAAGTCTGTAATTGGGAAAACTACCAAGCCAGAGTTTTACCTGTCCTGGCGAAAGGCGCATAACAGGTTTACCATCCTTGACAACAGCAAGCACCCCTGTTTCTACGATGTAGAATGCGTCTCCAGGTTCGCCCTGATTAACAACGCGGCCCTTCTTGGGAACAATGATCTGCTCAAGAATATCACACAGCTGTGCACGTGCAGCATTGCTGAGTTGTTGAAGCAGTGGCACACGCCTCAAGGCCTCAAAGCGCCATGTGTGTCGGAGCTGGCGTAGATCACCGAGCAGCTCAGTGAACACCTTACGGTTTAAGCAAAGAAGTTTACCTAGTCAAACAAACAGACACTCGTTAGAGTGGTTAAAATACACCACTCCAAAGATGTGAGAGTACATGTTCATATTCTTAATGCTTGGTGAGAGGCTTACCTCCTGAGCGTTCAGCTGACACATTGCACTTGCGCTTGTCGTTATGCAACAGAGCAAGCTCACCAAAGCATGATCCACGATCGATAAGAGCGAGCTTCGTTCCATCATCTAGGTAACAGCTGAATGTTCCTTCTTCAATAATATAAAATGTATCACCCTTGTCACCTTCCTTTATGACTACTTCTCCAGGTCCCACAGCTTTAGGAACTAGGTGATTTGCAAGCTCAAGTAGCTGGTTGTCACTGAGATTGAACAGAATGGGCACCTTCATTTGCAACGTACATTATATGATGTGCATTCAGGGAAAACATATGGATATCGTGTCAGCAGAATCTGATCTTTCCCGATCATGGAAGATCGGCATGCCAAGTACTGTAACAACTGATGATAAACAGAGTTTTGATTAGAATGCCAGAATATTGCACAGCTTCATTACTATCATTCCATTTTCTGTGTCTATGCAACTTGCACACCTTTTGTAGAGCTTGAAATCTCCAAACATGGTCAAGTGGTCCCAAAATACTTTGAAATAGATTCCTTTCCAATGTATAGAAAGTGCAAGATGTTTTGGTGACTGCAGTTGCAGCCCGTGGTGTGTTGGTCTTCCAAAGTGCCTGCTGTCCAAAGTACTCCCCTTTTCCCAAGGTTGAAACTACCTGTACCAAGAGTTGCTCTCTGAGGGCTGTATGGACATTGCTCTGAGCCTGGTAACTTCTCAACTGGTTCAAAACTATTTCCACCAGAGGTCATGATGTTGTATCTATATTCCAATACAGGAATTAGTCTGAATGTGGGTAAAATTCAGAGCAACTGTTGATTGAGAACTGTTGCTTAGCATCCCTCAATGCCTGGGTACTTGTCCAGCTTGTTCTAATATTCTCCCAAACAATTCCATCAACTTCTGTAAAAATTGATCTGCGTCCATACAGCCGATTTGGGGGACCGATTTGGGGGAGATAATCAAGATTTTTTAAGTTTCATATGCTCTTGAGAATGGTGCTGGCAGCTGATGGAATTGGTGTGCATGAAAATTGTGAAAACTCTTGCCTTGTCATGTGTACTCTTCAGTACTTAAGGAAAGAATTTACAAATTAATTGTATATTGCTCCTTGCTGCAAGGTCAATGTATCTATATTGCAACTAATGGTGTTTTCAGTTTCCATGTATATTCATAGAGCATATTCACAATTGGGACAGTTGTATGGTGAAAGGTGATGTAAGATTACAAGCACCTTGTCACCCACAGATATTTCCACCATGCCTTCAGATATTATGTAGAAGAGTTGGCCTTCATCTCCTTTATAAAATAGAACTGAATTAGCAGCTTTTTCGAGTGGATGTAGAGCATCACAAAGGGTGCCTTGGAGTGTGTCACTCAGCGCTTTAAAGATTGGTGTGCTCTGAATGAGCTTCATTTTCGCTTCACGAACTTCCTTCACTTCTTGGTGGAAGATTGTATTGTATATACTCCGTTCCATGACCCACAGTTTGCATTTAGATGTAGCTCTGACAGTTGCTGCTCGAGGTTGATCATACAGCAATGCCAGTTCTCCAAAGTAACTGCATATTCATCAGCGATGGCCACTGTTCTGTACTGTGACCAATCGACTTCCAGTCTGGATGTCTGACTACTTCTCAGTCCATGACAAAATTCATTCTGATATTCAGCACCTTCCTGCTTTATATTGTAAAACAACTTTAGACGTCCCATCAGCTCCTGTGATGATTGCATCACAAGAACCTGTCTCCAGTACATAGAACATTGACGCCTCTGTATCACCTTGCTGTATGATAGTTGTTTTGGGAAGCATCTCAAGAGGGCTCATGCTCAAGAATACCTTTTTCCGAGTTGCAGAGGTGAGCTTCTCAAACAACATATTCCCTGTAACAGAACTGCATTACAACTTGCAAGAGTGTACAGAAACTGAGTCATAACATTTATGGCAATGGGGTCATGCAAGCTAGCCATTTTGAAAAACATGAACCTGTTTGTTCATGAGCTGAGCTGAAGCCATCAGGAGAAGAGTAAATATACATGAAGTTTGGTCTTGGCCTGCATTCTTCATAACATTAAGAATATGTTCTTGGTGGCTATTTCACACAGTGCCTAGAATGTAGATCATTCAATGTGCCAACGACGGGCTGGGGTTCTTTGCTCTACCCAAGCATTGAGATGTCATAAGAACATGGAATGTGTGGGTTACTTGATCCTGTCCCATGAAAAGACACCAGGTGTTTGTTGGGCATGGGACTAGATCTTTTATTTTTAATAGTCATATAGCAGATCAATGCTGAGTGGCCCCAGTAATTTCTTGTGATATTATCAGCACAGGCTTCTAAATTTTTATGCTCTTACAGTGCATGATGTTGCAGCCTGCTGGACAGCCAGAGTACTGAACTTTCCAAAATTGACAGAACATGCCTTTAACAGCATTCTCAAGCATCGACATTGTTGCCTCACTCTTGGGAATGTGAGGAACAAACACGTCCTCTCCCCCATGTCCTGCTGCAACAACCGCTCCCGCAGCTTTACGGGTAAAGGACGGATGTTTCTCAGGCCCCTCATTGAATGTTCCCTCTGCATTATTCTGCATGACGAAAACCGTGTTGGCCGCACTCCACTCTCGAACAAGGAAAAGTAAAAAGCTGGAAAAGTTCTTTTTTCGTTGCTTCAGAAAGTGCGCCAGTAGAAGGGCCTTCGTCTACCAGCGGTACTGTTGAACCGTGTTGTGCGCTAAGAGGAAATACTTGTCTGAGTTGAGGAGCGTTATGAAGGAATTCGAACAATAATTAATATATTGCTATGATACAAACCAAACTCCAAAAGAGTTTCGACAAACAACACTTCGCTTGTCCACTCAAAGCCACAACGGGAACATAATAGAGAAACCTTTTGAGTGGTCTCTGGAACTATGGCTTCCACTTGATTGGCATATTGATCTCCCTTGCAACATTGGGCTCCCATCCGGTTGGAATCCGATTTGGAGAAGGCCCGTTGCAACTTTCTTCGAACCTGTTCCAGCTTTCCAATCTTCGTAGGCCGGATTCCACAAGGGAATTCGGCAGCCTCACGAACTTAAGTCTTAACTGTGATATAGGAGTTTTAAAATTCGGTATGAGGTGTGAACCTCCGTTGAAAGAATCTCAGTTCGGGCGGCGTCGTGGCAGGCTTACGCCAGATACCATCTGAAGCACTAAGCTGAGAGTGGAACGAAAGTTTGGGTTTTGTACCACGACTTGCCACAAAATTCAAGCCTGAGCACCCCAGTCATTTTGCCAGTGTGTGCATGGAGTGGCTTGAGGTGTAACATTTATGTTGAAAGCTTGTTTACAAAAACAAGCTGCTGGCATAAACACAGCGTGGTTGCGTTACTAGACTCAAAGTAGAATGCAAGAAAAAGCACTGTAGTTTTGCATCTACGTCTTGACATGTATTTCTGCAGAATATGAGCTTTTGGCGTCGAGTGCAGTATGCTCTCCACCGTCAGAAGATGCGTAACATGCGGAAACGGGCCAAGGCATTCCTTGAATCATAGACATTTTTCGTCTCATCTTTATGTGCTGAGGAAAACGGTATCTGTCGAAAAACAGCGGTTGAGCGCTGGCGGTGCTGCTTCAGATGCGGACCCACATGGGGGACAATCAGACACACAGCGGAAGGGCTTTGGGCTACCCGCGTTCCTCAAACCACTCACAGACTTTGGAATGGGGAAGACGAGTGTTTGGGAAGGAGGAGTTGGCTTATTTGTCCTGGTTGGAGCTGGTACTCCCCGGGTGTAACTCATACTTGCCAGTACCTAAATGTCTCCCTTTCTCAAATTCTTCCTGTACATGTCTTTACTCGTGACTATTCACTTCAGGGATCTTGGGTGGTATAATTGCTTGGATATCGGGACTGAGCTTCAATAAGGGCAGAGGCTACGAACTCACTGCTCAATTCCCCGAGGCATGCTCAATCACAGTTGGGACCCCTGTCAGGGTACGTCTCTATTCTTCACACACTACCACTTGATCCATACGTTATCTGTGACCCGTCCGTCGCGAGCCACGAAGATTCGCAAATTGTACTGGGGCACCTTGCAAGAAATTACTTGTCACACTGAGCGCTGCACGTGTCTGTCTGTTCCAAACATGGCAAAATTTTCTGGTCTGAATTTCTGCATTTAGACTGTTGTAGGAATATTTACAGGTATTGGCTTAGTGCAGTTGAGAGGTATTCAAGTTGGCAGTGTCCTTAACGTGCAGCCACACCTAGACCGTGTGGATGTACTCTTAGAAGTAGATAATGAGAACACGGTGATTCCACGAAACTCCCGTGTTTTCGCTAATCAATCTGGGCTCATTGCTGCTCCACTTGTGGACATCATGCCACAGAATCCCATCCCGGACTACACTGCCTCCCCACTATCAGATGATTGCCAGTGTGCTCCCTTACTGAAGCCAAGTTCCTCTTGTTTTAGTATCCACCATTGAGCGTATTTCATACTCCTGTCTAGATGAGCCCTACCAACAAGCCTGCAGTGATATTTGTTCAACAAATGAAGTCCAAGCTACAACAAAACATTACATGTGACTTAGAGTGCCCTGATCAATCAAGTGGAAGAGATATAAAGTGTATCCTGGAGCATCATTAGTACCACTCTGCAGTATTTTGGAATTGACGCCTTATTTGGCACGTGGTTATCACAATTGCACTTGCAGTGTTCACATGCACAACCCAATACTTAACATAGAAATCTGAGTGTAAAGTTGTCAATACTCCTTCTGCTACAGTTTGTTCAAACACAAGCACCAGATATATAGCCAACAGATTAATTTGGTATAAGTCAGGCAAGAGCAGATGCAGCCAGAATAGGAATCTGAGTGCTTGAAGTGCTCGAAACTTGAGTGGAACAAGAGGAGGAATCAAACTGTCCATGGGTTAGTTACTTAGTTGATCTTTCAGAAGAGTATTAAAAGCATGGTGCATCATCTCTTCTGACAAAGTAGCTGCACGAGCGTGATGACATGCAATCATCTGATCTGTCAAGACCAATTACTCTATTACTCAAACAAATTGAACTGTCAATAGCCATGTTCCCAGGTGGGCAAAATGTCTTGTACGAAGTCGCAGCTTGATTCACGTGGCTGGCCAGCTTGCAATCAAAGTACCAGTGTTGAGTTTCTTTCCTTGAAGCTCCTGTCTTGTATTGTTCATCACTTATGATCTATGGAAACCTTTTGAGAATCTTTTTCAGCATCATTATTGTGTGATCATCACAATAGCATCACAATGGTCAGATTCATGCAGTGACCTCGCTCCAAAGTAGCTCAGTCTGTTGGTCATGAATTCGATTCAGTCCATGGAATACTTATGCTCATACTGATAGTGATCAGCATGTGATACAAGTGTATGCACGAATATCAAGTTGAACAAGATCTGCAACACTGTGCGACCTGTGAGCATGTCTGAAAGTGTCATTGCTTATTGTGAACACAAGCTTTGGTCTAGTTACATTTTGCTTGTCTGCGGTAACAGGAAGTTCCTACCATGCTCGTTTGTTGCTGCCTTAGTTCCAGTCCCTTGTGTTTGCACCTGTTTGGTTGTTCACTCATGACAGACACTTTTGTCACATTCATAGCATGTTTGTATCATCATAGTAAGATCGTATCAGCAGCAATGATTTGAATATGCTGACAATTCCAATGCATAATGTGTTGACAAGACGGGGAGCTGCAATAATCATGGTCTAGCAGTGTTGCAGGATTGAGCAAGCAATTGTGTGTCACAAAGGAGTTATTGCCGGTGAAAAAGGAGTGGCACTGGATGACTTAGTTTTTACGTGCACTAAGTTGATGCGACAGATGGATGCTGATGGTATGGCTGCCATGATTGGTGCAGCAGAGACAATCAGCCATGTGGTCACTGAAGCTAAACCCTTGATGAATGCAACTACAAAACTCTTAGATCAAGTGTGTCCCCTAAATGCACTCGTATTTCTTGGGTCGTTTTGGAGCTAGGGTGAATCCTCATTCACTTTTGTCTATGCAACAAGCGTGTTGGTGCAGATACATCCACTGCTGGCGGAGCTTAGAGAGAAAGGGCTCGTAGATCATGTAGACACACTCGCTACCCTTGCACGAGAAACTGCTGGAGATATCCGCAAGCTCCAAGAAAGCGTGCTAGATGAGGAAAATGTACAAGAGCTCAAGCGATCAGTGAAGACTCTCACCGCCACTTTGAGGAACATAGAGAGCGTTTCTAGTGATATCGCGGGCATGTCATCTGACTCGGGAACACATGCAAGCTTACAGCAACTAATCGATGCCTTTTCAAGACTGGTAGCTGACTAGTAGCTGGATCTTCAAGTCTTCGAGGTTCCACAGTGTAGGATTTTGACCATTGATGGATTACTAACAGCGTATCTTCGATTTCGCCACATGTGTTGTAAAATTAGTTACCTTTGTCATACACAGGATGATTGATCAACTTCATGTTTGTCATCAACATGTCACTCGAAAAGCATCAAATTTTCAGCAAATGGCACTCACAAGAGACATGCTGCTGCTTTATCAATAATTCAAAATGCACAAGATGCATGTCTAATGTGATTAAAAAAAATCAATTGGTAAACGGGAAATACCACCCTTTATTGATAATCCACTTCAGGGCTATTTTTCTTAGGCCTTGTGCTTCTATCTTCAGCACTGGGGCTTTCATGTGACACATTAGAGTGTACTGGAGTAGGTGTTGGCGGGTTGGTCTTTGTATCTTGCGAGTAATTCTGGCGCTCCTGCTGATCATCTGAATCTGAAATGTGCGTTAAAAACTGTAAACCTTGTTTTGAAATCTGCATTCACACGATATTGTTCTAGTCGAAATCTTGACCTGAAACCAGACTGCTTGAAGAAGCAAGTATGTTCAAGGGACTGGTGGCTAATTCTAGTATAGCTAGCAAGCAGCCTCTACCTCGTCATATTAGTATGAGCATAGGTTTGCCTTTGTTACCACCTCTGCTAGACGAGAATCATGAAATTCCTGTCTATATTTTTTACATATTTCCTTGGCAATGATAGAGCTATAATGCTAATGCAGTAATCCCTCAGTTTGGTGTTATGATGAAAAGGTGTGATGTTCTCATTTTAAGTGCGTAGTTTTCTCACACATGACAACATAATAATGGGAAACTGGCTTGATGCTTTTAACGATGTTATATGATGCAGGTTATGCGAAAAGGGGATGAAATCAGCTGTTTGCACAGGTCAAACCAAGTATCTAGCTCAGTTCAACTTTATAGCTGGAATGCTCGAGATTGAAATTGACATTCAAACTTCCAAAATTATCATTGCACAATTCAGCATTTGGATGATGATACATTGAATGATTCAAATCTGGAATACAATCTGAATTGGTATACAGGCAGTATTGCCTGAAGTATATAAAATGATGGTACTCTTAAACCACAAAAACACAAAGTTAATAAGGTACAGTTGAGATACCAAAACAAGACGAAAACTAAACGTCTTAAAACTGCGTTTCAGAGGTTGCAACAAACAGCAAGATCATCCCCAGGATGCCAACAGAATTCAATGCTTGGGTTGTAGAATATGTTCTGAACTAGTCTTGTGATGATATCAGCAATACGCTCACCAATTGAATAAAAGTTTTTTGTAGTAGCACCTGGTACATTGCGTATATAGCTGCAACAAGCTTCCTTATCTCACGCAGAGTTGCCTTCGTTGTTGCCGCAACCTGAGCTGGGGCTTCATCTGAGTATGCAAGCGCTGCATTTGTCTGTAAAGAGTAGTCGATAAGTTCTGCAAGAAGGTCTTCAGTTCAGTTCCAATCGTCAAAGATCTCAGGTAACAACACCAGACATTACGTTACATTCGTGTCGGAAGTATGCCCATGTACCGTCGTCACCTGCTTGGGAGACGAACATTGCGCACCATCCGTACCTTTGGAAGCCTCCATCCGTTTGTTAAAACCCGGAACAATACGGTTTTTCCATGTGTACTTGATGGCTTGTCCTCCCTCATGTAGCGTCGCCTCCGTTGACTGCAGAGCCCTCGCTCCAGCTTTCAGGCCACCTGTCACCTCCTTTCCTAGATTTGAAAATTCGACTATACAATCCGCGAGTTCAAGACCTGTTAAACGTGCAGAAGCCGCAAGGCCTGGAAGTTCTTCGTTTACAATGTCCAGTGTCTCTTCCAATTTCCTTGCCGTGTGCATCAGTTTCTGCACAGACAAAAATGTAAACCTGGGAGAGCCTTCATCACAGCAAAATCATGAACTATTGATGTTGAGTGGTAGAAAAACTTCAAGTGTTACACTTCAGGGAGCGCACTTTCACCAAGAATACACTGGCAATGCACAACACACTTGCGCAGGAGCATAGCATAAATATGCCCACTCTAATCAGCACAATTGTTACATCTGGAGACAATGTTTGCACTCCGTGTACAACAGTCGTACGTGAATGAGTATATATTTTCGCATTGTGGTACTGAATTTGACCTGTTGCTCCTCGATTTTCCCGCCGCAGTCGAGTAGGGAACGTATATGTACCTTGCAGGCAATACCAGGTCGAATTTACTTTCAACATCGTGAGATGACGAAAAAGTGTTTGGTTATGCGATGGACAGGTTGATACTTGTCCAACATGTTGTACGGTACTTATTAAATTCCACAGTGTTGCGACTCATCTTGTCGAACGAGGTAAGTCAATGATGTACAATCGGCAAGGACGCGTATCTGTTGGAGATGGTGGACAGGGCGTTGCAAACAACCAAAACCCGACTAGTGGTGTCAAAAAAGAAAAATTTTAACAAGGCGATAAAGCGTGAATAATGTTTTCGTATTTATTCAGGGAGGTATTGCTGTAATATCTTCACTTCATTCGTTGACTTGGCGAGAAATAATTTACATGTCGCTGTGTTACACGTATACTCACTTCAAAACCGCCTTAAGTACCTTACGAACTCCGCAATGTTAAGGCAACAGCAAAGACCACGTTGAGATATGGTAATTATGCTAAAGCGAACGAAGAGAAGTTTCCAAGTTGTTCTTGAACCTTAGCGTACAACTTGGTTGCAGAAGCAAGATCTTTCGACTTAATTGCGAAATCCAAGCTCTCACAAGCTTCAATGAATGCCCTTCCTTTCAAGTATCCTTCCTTACGCTCAGCCTTAGAAGGTTTTGCAGCAACCAAGGTGTTAATATCTTGCCGCATGGTCCCAACCTGGTTGCGAAGCTCTTCCTGTGCCTCAGTCCTGCAAAAATTCCCAGTTCAGCGGAAGAGAGTCAACCTGCCCTGTGATTGGCACGTATGTCCAAACCATGTGCGTCATTGAATATCTATGAGGAGTACCAATATGACTTAGAAACGTAGTTTCCAAGTGATCCCTGGATACGAGCAGCAGAGTCTTTGAATCGAGCCTTAGTTGCTGCCAAGTCACCGCGGTATTGAGAAATTCCATCACGAACGTTTTGAGGCAAATCAAGATCACGAGCTTCGTAGATGATATCAAAGCCAGTTCCCTTTACTCGGGTACGGTCATCAAACAGATCCACGGGTGTAGCATCTGCCAAAGCCTTCCCTGCTGAAAGCGATGCTACGCCACCCACCAATCCGGCAATCAGCTGCAAGAGTGTGTGCATTCAAAACCGAATTTTGCAGCACCAACATAACAGGATGCCGAAAACCTACCATAGCATTGTAAGCGCATCGACAAGTGCAATAAATACCATATCAGGTCCTTTAATGATTCGGACAAACTCGGCATATGGCTCGAGACACGTGTTTCAGCAAACGCACCGCGCGACGGTCGGGAGTAGCCCTTGACAAGACAGCATTCCTCTGACCTACAAAAAAATCCCGTGTGTCATTCACGCAGTTTGAAGCGGTGATGCAAGTGAGCGTGGTACGGAAAGCTGATAGCCAGTCTTGCACCCTAAAAACATGCTGAACAATCTATTCGCAAGTTTTGAATTGATGGTTGTGAAAGACATGAACTTTGTGTAACTACTCTACTCCATACCTGCCGCAGGCTTTGCAACACAGCACCTGCATACACTCGATCTGGTTAAAGCTCGGGCGAATTTGACGAAGGCTACCGTGTTAAGTGCTCACTATTCATTTAATGAAAAAAACTTGATTGCGCGTGATTGCAAAGGTGTTCAAGAGGTCTGCTGTACTTCGTTTGATTGGGGAACACACGTGAAACTCATCTCTAAGCTTGAAAGCAGGCAAAATCGTAACAAAGAGCAGTGGATGAGCGGATACTCGAGACAAGCAATTCACGGTTATTGTACACGTTATTATACTCCTTCCAAGACTGTGCTGAATGCAGAAAGATGAGTGTCGCGCGTCTCGTGCTAAAACCACCAAATCGTATCATAGCCGATTTTCGGGGGGCAAATCCAACCGAACTATGAAAAATCTAACGCCGCAAATTTAATACATCAGACGATGGAGAACCGCATTCGTCTATGACGTTTGTTTTTTTTGTGCATGTTTGTGGTAGTTAGATCAGCCTATTAAGCCTGGGTGACACTGCACGAGGAGTAAATGCTAGTCAGTTTCGTAAAATGTAATGAAAGCAATGTCATGTAGTTCTTACGCGAGAGTCGACAGTGAGCTATCCTAGGAACTGGCAGAGAGTGAGAAAGCAAGACTCCCGTAGATAACTGGATGCAGCTTAAGATTCAGCTTTGCGTTGAACGGATTAGATATTAGATGTCAGACGTTGATGAGACAAAAGACACATCAACTCAGTACATCAAATGAATGTTCAAGATTTACTTGCCACTTTCAATGCCAGCTCGAAAGGGCGCAACAGATGGACACGTAGTTTTTTCGGCACACGTTATCAGCTAGTATTTACTCACTTGGACTAGACACGCGCGAGATGCAGGTATCGCAACTCAATTTGGGTTCTTTACTTGTGAAGGAAGCCAAACGATAATCAATCCTGCTGTACAGTTGTGTTGCTGCCTTGTGGCGACCAGCCCGCCCGATATGTTATGACGAGACAATGGCTACTTGTTAAAAGCTATGATGGGTGCATCGTCTGACTACTATTTACTTTCACCCCGTGGGTTACAAGTAGGGAGCACAGACAAAAAATTATTTTTGAGGCACAATAATTTGGCCACATCCACGAAGTGAAATAAGGTGCAAAGCACACAAAATTGATTCTGACACAAGAAATGTTTTGCCAGCGAAGCTAGTGCTTGCAGCTGTTATTATTCAGCCTTGAAACGACCCCAGCCTTGCCATTATCGATACCTGCTGTTGTACCGTCCTGTACTGTTCAAGCTCTCTCCCTTATACAGGGTCATGTGGATATCACGAGGATTACAAACTATGCGACAAATCTAAACTTAACAATAACTTCCTGTGGTGTGAACAACACAGCCTTACCCTGTGCACAACCAAATAACTCCTCTTGAAAATGTCAAACAATCAGTCTACCACTAGGAATGTTACTCATCAGAATAGAGCAAACAAGCTACCCAAAAATTCAGGTTGATAACTCAATTCAGGGCAGCGTCATTCAGGTCCTATGAGCACCTGGTCCACATCAAAAATCACGATTACCAAGAACAGATGGTGCAACTATTACCCATACATAAAGAAGACCTGTGCACCATTGTGTAATCAATTTCATTGCAACACTTGACCAACCAACGTCCATCAACCCTCGCTCTTCTGCTCCATCACCCCATCCTGTCAACAGCATGGCCACGTATGTACTTGCCAAAGCGAAAACGAGATGAAAGAAAGGGTAGTTGTATGGGACACGTGTGTGCTCGTCAATTGCCCTATGACCCCTGGGACTGTTTTCATCCACTTCCATAGTCTGTTGAGATGGTGCATCGAGCCCAGCAGACGTCAAAGGTTCCTGCTCTTCTATTCCATCTTCCAAAGTGAAGGTGGTGGTGTTGCTTCCAGCCCTGCATAATGGTGCAATATTGCTCTATGATTTTGTTCGTGCACCACACCAGATATTGTCCATGCAATCATGACGAGCTTTGAAAATTCCAGGTTTGCTAAGAGAAGAAAAATGGATCTCAATCATAGGTTGCGAAAACAAAGCAAACAGAGCAGGAGAGGCTGTTTGAAATAGTCAATTACCAGACCCTGCACTGCAAGTCAGAACACCATTCAAGCAGTTGCGTACTTGTATGCAGAATATACAACAGAGAGCATCATGATGAGCATTCCAATTGCAAGAGTGGAGCCGGATGCTGCGTCAATCTTCCTTGCAAGGCCATTACAAGCCTCTGTGTGCGGTTCACTCTGTAGAGCAGAGTAAGCCAAGAACATGGTGTACACAGAAATGATCGCTGAAGGCAACAGTGTGCCAGTTTGGACAATACTAGAGACGGAAACCAAAGTGAATCCAACAAATAGCACTATCGACATGGTTATAACTGCCACATTGAATGAGCACGGTCCAGCATCAGGCGGCTTGAAATATGTGAATAGGAACCCTGCACAAATGAACACAGATTTACGTGAGAAGCAAAAAGAAATGGGCTTCAGTTATTTGCCCTCTTGAATTTAACTCAACAACTGATGTGGTGGAGACCATAAAATTTTACTGTGTTTGCAACGTTCAGAAAAGTATGCCTGTCTGTTTGAATGAGAATATTGATTTGACACATATTGGAGACATGAAACTCCTAAACATTTTACACTCAACTTACTCTATCCTCGTGTGATTCCTTTTTCCATTATCCCATCTTGCATTCAACATGCCAAGTAAACAGTAGGCTCCAAAAAACAAATTGTCCTTGAATTGAGCTGCTGAATTCTTTACACATTTCTTCTGGATTCTTGGGGCCAAAGGGACCCACTCACTGAGTGCCTTCTCAGCAAGTTCCCATATTCACCCCGACAGAACCAGGCTACATGTTCTCTGATCATCTGTAATCATTGGAGGTTGTAGGTTTTTGACTTCTTTCTCGAAAATCACACCCATGCATGTGAACCCTGACTTGTTAAGTGACATGAATAGGACTCGCTTAGACGATGATGAAACTTTCCTATCACTGGCTACAGCCTGTTGTCAACCACGAGAACCTGACATATTTTCTCCAACAGTTGATTATCCTTAAGAAAGGCTTGTTCGGCAAATCAAATTGGTTCAATTTTGGTAAGTAAAGTGCCCAGTTTTGAAGAAAACACATCACAACGCTTGAAGGCCCCATTAGCAAGCAAAGCTCATAGAGCTGGCCATCTTTCAAAAATATTGGCTTGCTAAGCAAAGAAAAAGCATGACAACTTGTATCAGCAGTGACAAGAAGCCATTTGGGGCACATTTTGACGTTGGCCTAGATGCACAGTCTCCCAAACAGGACCATCATGGCATTCCTGGGGAAAATTGTCATAAACAAGTACGCAGGTAATGAGTTTCATTGCTTCGTGCACAGGTTTTCACAACTGTCTGAAAAAGTGCCCAGAGTAACCTGCACTTGATAATTACCCAACATCTGGCATTATTTTTTGAGAAAACATTAACCAGGGTGTATTTCACATGTTTCAGTAAGCCAAAGACTCAACCAGTCGACTGAACTTCTGTGCCCATTCTGGTCGTTGAGTCCTGACTATAATGTCATCTTCCAGAACATAAGAAACAAAGTGGATTTTCCAACCTTTATCTCCAGAAACTTCTGGTTTCAGTAGCTAGATATATCCTCAACGAAGTCAACTTAAGGAGAAAAAACATCAAACGAACCATAGCAAATATTAGACAAAAACATTCTGCTAAAATGTATGACACTACGTTGTAACATCAATTCTTTCAAAACGCTTCATCAATTAATAGCATTTGATGCAATTATGCTGTTTCAGCTGGAGTCCGGAAGCGAGCCAGTGCATTGGTGAATATTCTGTTAAGGAACATAACAATAGCTCATGATATAATGGTGTAAAGAGATTTCCACAATTCTCTCTGGTGATAACTTCCTGTGATTGCAATCTACTTTCATCATAGCAGAACGTGACTTCTTCACATTCAACTGATTGCAATCATTTCGTAAATACATCCAATTACAACAACATGAGCCATGTACTTCACAGCGTCACATTCATGGTACTCATGGAGGAGAAGAAAAAAGGGAATGCTACTGCTCATTCCCATCAAACCCTCATCACCCTACGAACTCGTGCATAGGTAATGAAAATAGCAGAAAACATACTTGATTCGCAGTAGAAATTAAGACTTGAAACTGCACAATTCTTGCACAGCCTCTGTATAGTGGCTGGTCACAACATGCTCATCACCAACGGAACAATAACAAACAATTAATAATAATTGAGTTAAGGAAATCAAGCTCAGATGTAGCCCAACAAATCCTTGGCCACAAACTTTGCAAAATATTCTTATCCATCTATTCAAACCGAGTCAAGAATAATACTGTAGCCTGAGCCAAGAGGCAAAAGTAAAATAAGCTGTTCGTCAAATATTTATGTAGTGATGGGTAAATGGATATATATATCAAGGACGTTGTAACAGAAACGCACAGATGAAACCCAGGCAGGCCATGTAGCACACGGCAGTGAATCCAAACATAGCGTGATAATGGCGTTCGTCTTCTTCTGCTGTAGATACCCATCCTTCATTGATAGAAAGGACGAAATCCAGTAGAAGAATCATTTGTATGAGCAAGAAAAATACTGAACCAACACGAGCCACGTATCCATACGCCAGGACAACATTGTTGGGGAGGAAAAACGGGAGAATATTAAACAATAGCCAGAGGGATATCTTCACTGCTGGACTGCCCGACATGAAGAACTTTGCACGAGCATCGTTAGCGTACTTTACACCGAGAAGCGCCAGAGAAAGGATACCGAAGAGTGCCTGTACACGTACTCCAGAATATGTCATGGCTAACTATACTCTCACTTACAGCATGGAGAAAACGTACGAAGTTCCCTAGGCTGATTCTGTACACGGCTTGCAAACCAAAAAATGCCTCCGAAGGTTCTCCTGTGACTTTGCGAACAACCCCTGAATCAGATATGACAATCTGTGAGGCTTATTTCCAAAAAATACTTGCTTCCGCTTCACGACACGGTGTGGGTACGTACAAGGAATTCTCTCCAACAGTGGTTGTCCATAGTCACGCATTACCCAGGCCAATATCATCGAGAGTGTGAATAAGACACAGTAAGCTACTCTTGCACTGACAGACAGAACATTTTTTAGCGTACAGGAAGCAGCTGAGCAAGTTAACCAGCCAGCCATGCTGGCGAGGCAACTCCCAACAGCAAACATTATTTTGGTTTTCCTTCACACAAAACGTGGACTGAAAGCTGTGTCGCACGGAGCGGGATCAAAGAGTATAATGGTGTTATAACTATGATTGATATCCTAATGAAGGTTTGAAAAACAAACTTGAAGGCCAAATCTTCGCCGCCTATTGCTTCCTTGCGAAGCGATATTCATTGGTTGCTCTTCGTTTTCAATTTTCGTGGTAAAGTGAATGGATTGTCTCTGTGCCTTCGCGATGCTTCGTGCTTCGACCCCCGTCCTTAAGTTGGATTATGCATGTTATACGTGTGCCCAAGATAAAGAACCAGCTGTATCGCTCTCGAGCTAACGGGGCCCCGCGCCGGGCATCACCCCCTGTATCGTTCGCGAGTCCACGCGCTGTATTTTTATCTACAGCGACGCATTAAAACGCGTACAAGTTAGAAAGTTCTTTCAAATGGATTCGTATAGCTTGTTCTCCCGGTATCATTCCATGAACGATCACAAATTGTTGAACAAGCTGCATGGTAAGAGTATGACTAATTCGTTTATCACCTAAACTGTGCAGGACTTTTGTCGAGTAGAAGCGCAGGCCATTTTCAATCTTTACATTCGTAACTCCAGAGTAACGAATCTTTCCAGAGCTCGAATACATCTTACTGTTTCCGTTTCAATGGACAATTTCATGGAAACCAAGTCTGGAGTGTGCGCATTGTACTCAATGGATACCATGTAAGTGCACACATTGGGAAAGATTTAACACGTTGGCCATCAAAACATATACAACCGGCTCATGTATACTCATGCAAGCGAAATCCAAGATAATGATGGAAAAGAAAAGGTTCCTATCTTCTCTCTCTGCATCTTTTTGAAATTTTAAAAAATGCATTAAACAGCATATTGTTGAACAAGAGCTAGATTGTGTGGTGCACTTTTCATCAGTAAAGTGACCGGACCATGAAAATGGGCAGGTGAAGTAGTTGTAAGCTCTAAGCTGTAAATAACAGCACGGCGCTAAAAGGTATCAGTTGGAAAGGAAAACATGGTACGGCATTTCTCGTCTTTGCTTGGTAATCGAAACATTTGAGGGCAGAAGATACAGGTTGATGGCCAGTCTTACACCCTTACTTGTTTGAAACATCTACCAAAATGGCAACCAAATTGAATCGTCCATTCTCCCCTGGCTGCTTATCATTGATAACAATGGGGACTACAATAAGAGTAACAATCATTTATTTCAGACTGACCCAAGTAAGACACACTTCATTAATCCCCTCCTGTAACATAGCTGCTGATGGGTAAGAGGGATTGCTGAAGGCATGTCGATAACTGTGCAGACAGAACTGGTAAGAATTCATTTTGACTACCTTCTGTAGCAATGTTTGTTACAATGCCTTTACTTTGCATACTACTGTGACTGTATGAACCCTGTAAGTTAAGCTTCTTCTCTCCTTCAACTGTTGTCTGAAGTGCAGCAGTAATATCGTGCAGAAGCGAGTCCAACTGCATCAGCAAGAGTAGCACTTTGAGTCAAATGATAATGCATGTCAACCAATTTCGTGGTAGCCATTCACGTGTTTCAATACTAGGAAGTCTTGCATTGAAGGTGTACAAAAGGTCATTTGTACTCATGTGATTTGGTATGTACCATGAATGCTATTAGCTGATGATTTTGGTGAGTTCGCTGGAAAAAAACCAGTGGCAGTCTCGAAAGGGAATTGTTAACAACAGCCAAGGTAAAATAACTACAAAATGAGCTGAAAGTTTTTGATAGGTACAAAACAAAGAATATACATTTTAGCTTGTATTGATCAGCAGTAAACACTCAGGCTCCTTCAGACGTACCTTCTTCACTCCAATAAATGTATGTAAACAAGGGAATGTTCAAGTTGGAGTGAGAAGGCAGCGAGAGCTAAATGTGACCTCTGCAACGTCCATGACATAATCAGGGCTTCTGCATTCTGGAGATCTACCAAAACAGACATGATGTGCACTATATCTTCTCAACTCGCCTGTTTTAGACTCCCTAAGTGAGGTGAAGGTGAGTATCAAACAGGAGAGTAAAAGTTATGCCATCATTACATCTCCACAGCTCTGCTGCACCAAGACACCAACACAAAAAACTGAGGTTTGAGTTCAGTATTGTTTCATTGAGAACGCACAGCAGTTGCTACTCCAGAGAAGAGTGAGTTTCCATTCCCATAAGAAGTATACAATTTGAGCATTTCATCTATGCCTGCTGACACGAGTGAATTCGTACTCTTTGCCCATCTCTCCAGATCAGCTCGTTTCACTGCTGGAGGTCTACTACCTTCGCTGTTAAAAGTTGAAGTGTTTTCAAGCTGTGAGTAGTGAAGGGACGAACTTGAAAGCCACAAGGGAATGCATGTAGATATCTCCTGCAGTTGGAAATCATACTTAGTGTGTAGCTACGCATTACCCTCTGAAATTCTGCAGGATGGACCTTGACCTCATCATCCTTTTTACATTTGCTTTCTTTTCTGACTATCCATTTGTTTGGCTATCCATCTGGAATACTTCGAACAAGCTGAGAGAGAGCCTAAAACAATACATCAATACTGTTGAGAAAATGGGAGTTCACTTTCATGTCAGGCACAGGTGTGTGTAATAAGGAGATTAGGAGATTAGTATCTCTACTTCAGGAACTTCAGGTCATTCTTCTCGTTCTTGGACAGAGCATTTTTTCTATGTAAGTGGCATCAATTGCAGCCAGCCTGGCCATACCTGAATGGCTTGACATACAGTCAATGAACATGCTGCACCATTTGATGCCAGCACGTAGTCTGGCTTTTCAGAAACTTTTAAACAAACCCCGAGAACATGAAAAGCGCAGTTAAAGAGAATTGGTCCAATGATAGAGTCCTTACTCATTGTTAGCAGTACATGCTGGATGTGTGCTAGACGGCAAGGAGTACGTCCAGTGAACCAGCTTGTTTTGGTTGTTATTTCCAAGGTTCCAGTGGTTTCACAATCAACTTGAAGGGCAGGGTTGGATGTTTCAAGAAGGGACTGTAGCAAGTTGTTGCAAAATGTTTCAGCATCCTCCTTTCTAGCACCTGAACAAACACAATGGAGCTCACAAGTCAAGGGGGACATTTCTCTTCTCAGCTTTCCTAAATTAGGCCTGTGGGTACCCAACAGTTGGTCTCGCAGACAAGTCGCAGCATTGCAAAAGGTTTTATGACAACCAAAAGTGCCTGGAGTTACATGGCAACTTTATTTGTTTAGTAGGATACACTATCTCGGGCATGATGCGCGAATCTCTTCAATCTCCATAAAAAACATGCAAAGCAATGCTAGATAGCAGAAGGTACCATTTCAAGGTGAAAATCAAAGATCGAGTTGGTAGCAATAAACTGTACCTTCGAGTACGAGTTGTCGCAAGCACGTGCAAGCCGAGTTGAGCGCTTTGAGTGCGATTTCATTATCGGGCAGAGTGAGCAAGGATCCTCGTACTGCTGTACACAGTTGTATGATGGGTCGTCGTTCCCAGACACGATACAGTCTACTGTCGTTAAAATCTCGCAGAGTGTTGATGACCTGAAACTTGGCTATGAGATAGAAGGGTTTAAATTTGTATGATGGTAACTTGCATGACCTACCGGAAATTTCGGCTCACCTGTATCGCATCTATGAAAGAGGAAAGTTCTGCACTACGCCTCGAAACTAAATTCTTCCGAAGCTCTTGTGCGAGTCCGGTTTGTATTGGTTCGTGAAACTCGCCAAGCTGTTCAACGTTGTTAATCAACTGAGGGTAAATCTCACTCAGTGTAGAGTTCCCATGAGAATTCAAGGTGCTACTTATAGCTATGAGAACATTCCTAGCCGTTAAAGCTCTCGTTTTCCAATTCACTCCATCGGTTTCGATGCGTTTTTTCCGCGCTGTCAACGCAACAGCCAACGCCACTTTCAATCTTTCTCTGTTCACCGGTGCAGCACCAGCCATAACATCTCCTTGTTCCTTCATTCTATAGAGGCGTTTGTATACAACTCACGTGGAATTTTCATTATCTACCACAACAACTGTGCTTTCCAGGCTGAACATGGACACTCCCTGTAGAAACTGGAAGTGCACAAAGGAAACCCTTTATGCTGGCCCAAAAGAAAAAATATGTACTATCGCAGACTGTAGGTAACACAGACACCAGGTAGCACCTGCAGTCCTTTGTTATAGTTTTGAAGTTATAGCCCCAGAGCGCGGACATGATCAGAACTCTCAACAAAGTAAATCGCAACGTAGTAACATCTTCATCGTCTGCCTAATGGTGCGCCTTAGTTGAGCTGTTCGACCTCGCTAGTCCCGAAATCTCTGGTTCGATTTGAAGCGTCAAGCGGGGCTTTTCATACGTGTAGTCACAGACGCAGTTAAGGTGAATTCAGGCCCCAAATCAGGAAATGTTGGATTGGCTCAACCAAAATTTTGAGCAATTCTAATCGCGAGACGGAAATTGTGCTCCTTGCTGGGGCCCTCGGCCGATCATACGGGCTAAAGATCTAAAAAACCGCTGGAAGATGAGCCGATTTCCCCTAATTAATGACCAAGTTATTTTATTATACACAAGAAAACAAAGCCGCTTTATCAGCATTCCTACTTGCACACGCACATGATGCTGATTTGTGAATCAGCTTCAATCCCTAGGCCATGCTATTCTGGCCGGAGCGAGGACGCAAGACCGGTGAACCATCCAACACAGCTGGAGAATGCTTTCGTTACAGTTCCCAGGCAAAGGTTGCTGGAAGCTGTGAATACCGGGGTCCCACAGCCGTTAGCCCATGCCACCTGGTCCTGCAACCAAGCTCAAGCAAGCTCCACCCATCCACCCACAAGCTGGCACCAGAGTCTGGAGTACGGCTGGTGGACCCTTGTGGTCCTTTCTTGATCACCCTGACACTACATGATCTCCTGGAGACTGTGGACACCCAGGATAGGTCCCTGAGGCCTTCAGGGATCTGGTCAGCCTGGAGTATGACATCAGACCAGGCAGCTGAGTTGGCCATGGCTCGTGCATCTTTCACTGTGCAGGCGGCATAGCAGCTGCCAAGTGTCACACAGGGTCACCCAAGTACGTCAGAGCAACACATTAAGAGTGGCACAGATGATGCTTTCATTGGTGTACTGATGGAACTGCAGCTCAGTTCACAGATCAAGCTCTTGCTGCTGCAGAAGTCCCAGCTTGTAAGCGGGCCAAGAGTGGACTCGGGCATACCACAGGTTCACCTGCCACACCAGCTAGGTGGCCTAGGGCCCCCAAATCTGCTCAATCAAGACGGTGCCACTTGCAAAGTATTGTTCACTGCAGCAGCTGCTCTCACCTACCAGACTATGTCATTTTGCTCAGCCCAATTCAATCAGGTGTCTTGAATGCTGGCAGCCTTGCAGCACAAGGAGCACCTCGCACATTATCATTAGCAGTTGAGTGACAGACACACTTGGCAGTGTGAACACGAGCACCGTACATGGCTGCTCAGTGACCAATACCTGGTGGGCACAGTCTGGATGAATATCCAACACCTCAAAGACAGCTGGCAGGTTGATGGTACAACTTTCCAGAGTGCACTTAGTCTTGTGCTCGGTGTCACATATACACCAGGCACGTCATCTGGAGGTCAAGCAGCGTGCTTGTGCAACTACAGAGGGCTAGACCCCCACCATGCTGTGTTTCATACTAAACTGAATGTCCCCTGTACCTGAGCCCGCAATTTCTGAACTCAGGTGGGGTATACGTCATAAGGCTGGTCTGGATACAGTCATAGACTCATGGGAGCAACAGTTGAAGCGGGTCTCACAAATTTGGGAAATATCCAACAGAAGAGGGGATATCTTCTCGGTGATGATCCTCGGTGACTTCAAGAACATGGATGTGTCATTTGTTGCTCATCCAGTAGGAGTTGAAGATTGTAGCAAGGCGATTAAGCAAATGGACTCAGCTGTGGAGAAATGTTACGAAAATAAAGAAAGACGAAGCTTAAGTATCTCGCATGGAAAAGTACAGATGGTGCATAGGTTTGTGCCACTTGGTTTGCACTATGCCATAGATCAAGATTGCCAGCAGAAAAGTTGAACC
>JAULKQ010027857.1:11583-31724 GCA_032356285.1 Smithsoniella earleae | reverse complement strand
CATCAGTGGTTACCAGGGGCCTAGGCCCGGGCCATGGGTCGCGTATGCATCGGCTCCCTAATGAAGGAGTGGTGAGCACAGATAGCGGGGAGCTGGCAATTCTCTACTATCTGGGATTAACTAGGGGAACTAGGCACTGCTACTTTGTCACAGCATCCGCTACAAACCCTGGCAGCTTAACACTCACTATTGTGACAAGGTAAGAGAGTAGTGCAAGTCCGATGGCTGCCGAGAAGTAAATGCGAATGCCATGTAACAAGACAGCTCAAAATGCCGACTTTCCTGGACCGTAAATTTCAAGTAACACATCGAAATCCGGAGGTTGTGGTATTGCACAGTATGGAGGGATGAGCAGTTCTCATCATTCTGGGATTTACAACAATAGAGGCTTGTACTGTGTTCTTGACACTTGTAAACTTGGTAAGCCAGTAGCAGGGTGTGCTGTGATCTGCGATTAGATCTCAATGCATCATAAACTTAGGATACATTATGTGATACAGACTGAACACATCATGACTTGTGACATTTGTGGCACTTCCTGTGCATCAATACATCCAGTAACAAGTGCATAAGAGTATTTGTAGTACGCTACTAGATAACTCTACAGATAAATGCTGTCATATCGGGATCAGATCCTCGGGATCTGCATGAGTGGTTACCAGGGGCCGCCTGTCGGAGCAAGTCGGCTCGCTTGTGAGCCCCTCAGGGTTACACACAGACTCGTGAAGTCCTCTGCTATTTTGCATTTCCCTGGTTATTTTATGTACCAGTTATTCGGCTCTGTAAGGCTTCACTTGCACCTTTTGAACCCATTGCTTGTAACAGAGGGCGGATATTAGTCTGCATGAATGCCATGGAGAAAGAAGGTGACTGGCAGTCATCTGCTATCCGGCAATCCTACAGACCCTGACAGCTTGACAGGGTAGGCTACTCAGTGAGGGGGGAAGCTCACTTGGCATAAGGTGATGAGATGGACGCGGTCCAGGCTGTCCAGTGTCAGCTCGTCATTAAACAGACGTGCAAATTTGACGATGTCGGCGTTACTAACGGTCCTTCCATCTCGAACGTCGGAAAGGAAGGTTGTCAGCGCTTTTGCCTCGTCTGCAACCTCTCCTGACGTGCTACGCTTGACATCCTTTGCTAACTCAGCCACAGTTTGCTGCAGGAACCCAGCTAGCTCGGTCTTCAGCTTCAACAACTTCTTCATGTCTTCCTCCTGTACAGCTCTTACACACATGTACCTGGTCAAAGCGCCATCAATTTGGAGCAGTTTACACCCCCCGTGTAAGCAGGACTTGCACAGAATCTGTGATAGCTCAGTGTCCAGAGCTTGCTATTACAACTTGCTCTCGTGATGAAAAATTAGTATCAAGCAAATAACATGAATTACCAGCTTTATGGTCAAAGGTTTCCTGACGTATGCTTGAAAACTTGGGATAGTTTCTGAAGGACAGTGTCACCTACTCTGCTAGTACTGAAAAGGCATTGGATGCACAAGCTGGCTCAAGTCTTGAGCGGCAGCATACCTGCTTTAGCTGCGTTTCAAAGGTGCTGGGAAGCATATTCGGGAATATTCTGAGTGCTACAGGCAACAAAACTTCAGCAAAGGGGATGATGATGAAGAGGCTGAAAGGCACAACACGGAAAATGTCAGCAGAAGTCCGTGTCAGCTGCCTTCTCTCTCTCCTTGACAATTGAACTCCTTGCAATTTTTTCCACACTAATCGACTGGCTACTTGAAGCTCGAATCCGAAGAGCTTGAATCCTCCCTGTATGTAAGAGTGTAGCTTGTTCACACTCTGCCCAACAGTACGGCAGCAGCACTGGTGCATCCTTGGATCAGAGTCTTATAGTCAAAAGCTAACCCAATAGTGATGAGCCTCGTGCTTCAGAGTGATCCACCATCCCTTCAACGTGTCTCTCCACTCTGACATCGACATTCTGCTGGCACGATATAGAGTAGACGGTATGGCCAAGAAAAAATTAACTGTAGCCTTGAGAGCCCCACAGCCATATTTCAAAAGTCCCTCTACTCTTCTCCTCCAGGTGATATTCAACTGACTGGGGACCTTGATATTCCGGTACCTCAGCTCCTCGACGATCCGGTCGGTATCTTCACGGGTGCTTACCGGTTCCCGTGAGCTCAGCTTATCTTGTAAACTAGATATGCTGGTTCTGTATTGTCTAGAGTATTTCCATGTGTCGACATTTCTGTCCTGGACAAATAGCTGTGCTTGGCCCGGCGCGTAGACCCCACCAGCTCCATAGGTGTGAAAGGATTCCTGAGCAAGAAGTTGGCCTCTACGACCGAAGCTCTTTTCCAGTGACGCGTAGCTCACATGAGTTCTATAATACTGACGATCTACAGCAGTAAGCGGAGTGAAAGCTGTACAGAAAGATCATAAAACAGTCTGCGAATACATAAAGTGCAGGGGCCCTCAGTAACTTAGAGGCACGGGCTGTTCAAGACACCACAAATCATGCAGTCTTCATCCATACTCTAAATAGAGAGACGTACAGCTGCACGCTTCCTCCTTTAACGGGTTCAAAACAGCGCGAAGAATCGCGCGAACATGACTACCGTGGCCTGCCATCACGAGGGCGTTTCAATATCACACAAAAACATTCCCTTGACAGCGGAGAAACAGAAGATAGTAGGAAACCGCGTATTTGAACAATTAGCTAGAGTGCTGCCCCTGTATCTTTTCGGTTGGGAGCAGAATCTCAACTTTATACAGTAAACGCTGTTGAACACGGGAGTATTTGCCAGAACTCGGTCTGCAGATCTCCGTAACCAAGTGCTGTGCAGATAGAGGGCACGAGAATTAGTTCCTCGACCTCGGAGTGCATGACTTCGGTGCGGCGGTGCAGCTCGGGAGACAATGCTATACGTAATTTGAATGAATGCGCCACTACTTGATGTTTGACGCTACACGCAGAACCATTCTAAAACAGAGTTTGCAGAAAGCCGTAATGAATAGTTCGTACATGCCTCTACATTGTCAACCATCATATACAATATATCTCATTCTACAACCGTGCGTCTCCGGTAAGCTGCACGCTGCTACTCTAGCAATATATCTCCAGATTCTGCATGTGGACGGGTATAGAGGATGCCTCATATCTTATTACAAGTAAAGGTTCATGAATCATCGTACGGTTTCCGTTGTCTCGAGCCACAATACCAACGCTGTTGACTTGGCCACAACTAGTTACCGCTCCTTGCTTACTCCGGTGCAAGAGCACAAAATTTATCAATGTAATACATAACTAAGATGCAACGATTCCATCACTCCACCAACAAGCGAATTGGATCCTGTTGCACAAACCAGGGGAGCACGCTGTCTTGCAGACTTACTTTGTACTACGCTACAGTAATTGACGTGTTGCACTGCAATCCAAGAATTCACACGCTGAAGTGCTTCGTCAATACTATCGGCCGCCACAAGTGAAGTCAATTTAGTTACTTGCGCTCCATCAGTAAAAGAATCTAACTGCGCCCTGAACGACTGTACAATGTTTTCCGATGTGACACCTCGCTCACCCAGCCCAGTCTTCTTAGAATCTACACAGACTACTAAACTAGGACACAACTTTATCAGTGACGAAGCCATGCCTTCCAGGTTTTTATCAGCAGCGACAGTAAAGATGATAGCGCATGGTGGCCTGTCACAAAATGCCTCTCCTACCGTACGCACAAGTGCATCGCAAGCCTCTACTGTGTGTGCAGTATCCAAGCACAGCCACCAGCCTCCTGCACAAGTACCTCCAAGTGAAAACAATTTAAAGCAGACCTTCACGGCAGTGAAGGTACCATGATAAGTTCTGCGGACACTACTATTAAGTCACACTGATCCCTAGCTTTGAGTATACACGGGAAAAAACTCAGTTGCAAAACATTGACTTGGTTTAACTCTATTCTTTCCGATTTTTTTTTCACTGTGAGAGCACTATTTTGATTCTTGCCATTCTCCTGGGTCAGCTGTGCTCCTAGTCGAAGGTGCACAGATATAAGGGCAATGGTTGACTTACGATGAGTGTCCTGCCATCTGACATCAAAGCGGCCGGCCATTCTACAGTTCCCCAGCCCTCTCTGGTACGACATTGGGCTAACTTGAGCATGCCCGTTTTGACAGAGAGTTGCGATGGCAGATACTGCTGCCACAGAATTCATTATATTATGGTAGCCAATCATCGGCATCTCAAAGGATCTTGTCTGTACAGCTGAGAACAGATCATACTCCTCGGACACACGAACATGCTGCCTGAAGCTGCCTGCACAAGAACAAGCCAGGAGAGAAATATAACAGCTGCCATACATAACCACTAGATCGTATTCTTCTACTATGAGAACATACACAAGAAACATGATACAGCAGAAGTCTCTATCCAGTGCTACGAAGAAATGAGCCATGTTGTTCCCTTGAATAATTACTCTCAGTTATGTGTGTAAGAGAGCCACGGCACCTCAGTGTGGAGCTAGCACTCGAAGAAGTCAAGCACCTGAGAAACTTATTCCATCATCTGTAAATGCATCCTCGGGAACCCAGACTGGCTTTGTGTCAGGAATTGAACGAATGGCTTTGCTTAAAGCAGGGGACGCATCAGAGTGTAGTTGTGGTGCTATTATGGCTGTAGTTCCTGGGTGAACAATGCCGGCCTTTGCCGCTGCAATCGATTCAATGGATCCACCTAGTACTTCCATGTGCTCTTCCCCTAAGGCAGTGATTACTGTCCCCTTCACCTGCACCAGTCTCTACTCTCGAAACTCTCTGCTTACACACAATATCCTCAGGATCTGCATGAGTGGTTACTAGGGGGCTAGCCAGCACAACATTGGAAGGCCGCACTGTGGCTGAGAGCAAGGCGGCTTTCTTGTGAGTCACTAAGACATTACCACAGGGCCAACAGATAGACTGAGAATCCTGCAGTCTTCTGCTATTGTGGGTTACCCTGGTTCACCTTTACACCAGTAATAAGCACAACGATAGGAACTTCTACATCCACAACTGTGGACTCATACTTGGCTAAGTCCTTGAACTATCTAACTCTAACATCATTGCTATCTGATTGTTTGCGAGCATGAAAAACAGATGCAGACTTGTTTCAGTGATACCTTGTAACGAACAAGGTGAAAGTTTCACTTTTCTTACTCACTATATACAGGGAATACTGTATTATCTCAAGAGCTTTCCGAGAGGCTTTCGATCCATCAACCAACAGAAGGCACACACAGGAAGCATAACAACCTCTCATCTTGGTTCGATACTATCGTTCACACCCACGAACACAAATCAGTTACATGCTTCAGTTCCACCTGCATCCTCTTCCTACTTACACTATTTAGTTGGTGAAATACAACATGGCGAGCAAATTGCACAGCCCAGTACACTGGGTTTGCATGCATCAGAAACGCAGCTTTTAAAAAGGGTAAGATGCGAAGCAATTAAGTCAGTTTGTAACTTTGCTGTTGCTTCAACAAGATTCGAATGAACTATTGAGAAACTCAATCGAGATTACAAATGCCAAACTTCATCCTGTACAAAGTTTCACTGATCTCAGCTGATTCCGGTCAGCACTTGGCAACTCTCCAATGACGCACGCTAATGCCCCAGTTTTGACAAAATTAAGAGATCAGGTGCAGTACATACTGACAAGCTGTACGTGTGATTGGCTTCTCAAATCATCAATTGTGATAGGGTGCTATTGATCGATCATCAAATCCAAACTGGAAGATGGGCTTTCTTCTTTGGGATTCGATAGATGGCATGGTGACACTAAAACTTGAAGTTAACACACTGCACATGCCTCGACATGTTCTTCAACCTCGTCACAAACAGCTAGCTTAGGGATAGCGTTCTTCCTTTGCACAACTTGCCTAGAAGAGTAGATGAGCAGCTGTTGTCATGTTGGACATTGTCAACACTCCTATAGAGTACATACCAAGTATTAATTCCAGATCAGATGTATTTTATCATCATATTAAGGCACTCAGTAATAAGCATGAGATGATGATAGGAGCTAACCTGGTTGAGAATTGGTAATGGAGCAGCATGAAAGCGTTGTATAACGAGAAAAAGAACATCTATTCTGTGATTTTTATGAAACAGGTCTGTTTCATCGTGAATAAATCGCACCTGTTCTGCGCTGAACACATTAGTTGCATCAGTTGCACCACCCACACCAGCTTCCATTATGACCCAATCTAGACTCGAGTCCGCAAAGTGTTGTATTGCAAGTGCTGTTAATGCCTCAAAGTACGTCGTATTTGGCACGTGGGAAATTGCAGAGTCCAGCTTGGAAATACTTTTGTGTACCATGCTGTTCAGCTCATCCCATGACATGGGATTACCATCTGCAAAAGGATGATCTTTGCAAGCTAGAGCTCGGAGAGTAAATTATATACTCATGACAAGTAAGAACGTACCAACCATAATGCGCTCGCCGGGCCACACCAAATGGGGGCTGGTGTATCTACCAACCTTGTATCCTGCTTGAGTCAATATACAGTCGAGCATGGCAGCAGTGGACCCTTTCCCCTTGGTACCAACGACATGAACAACATTTTTTATTTTTTCCTGAGGTTTTTTCAAGTGCCGGAGTAAAGCCATCATGTCTTGTAAATTCCAAGTCGTCGATGCAGGTGTCCCAGCTCTCGAGGGCAAGCCACTGATTTCATGATTTTTGAGACGTTCCAGCCACTGAAAAGCTCTATTCAGTGGAACCTTTGATACCATATCTATATCTAAATGGAGAAGGTAACAAATGTCCACACCATTCCCGGCACGGGAAACAGGGAAATACTGGTAGTCAGATGTGAGCCCGCTTTGATATCAAATTTCCGAAGTGATATTCACCAAAGTAAAGCAGCACAAGTCATATATACTAGGCCTGAGTTAAGTACTATGAGGGCCTTGAAGGCTACCTGGGATAAGGCTGTGCACATAACCGATACGCAACTGCGCGTGAGAAAAGCCACCCAGCAAGTGTCTACGAACAGCAGCAAGGTTTACGAAATTTTGATGCACTCCGGACAATTGTTGAATTTAGAGGGTTGAACGTAGGGTTGAACTTAGTTTTTTGTGGGAATGAATGGGATGGACAGCTCATGGACAATGGCAGGTGTACCATACATTCTCGAAGTTGTGTGACTTGTTTCCTTGTCATATTCTTATGAAATTGTTCCGTATGTTTTCAAGGACGAACTCAGTTTTTTCCTCACAAGCAAGTCTGCGTGAAATTCCACGTTAAATTTTCTTCACATAGGGAACGTAAGGAAAGTATTGCTCTTGGTGCTCATGACAATTCAAGCACAGCAGTCAGTCTGATAGATATTCTAGATTTGTAATTGTAAATTGTCCCAAATTGACGTCAGAACGGCTCAATACGGAGTCCCACGTGCACCCTCTCCGATGTTTCCTCGCGGGGCCCCGGTTGTGAAGGCATGCACGCCCCTCAACATCTCCACACGTTCTTTAGCCGGCCTGAGACCTATCTCAGGTATATAAGATAGGTCTCCAATCGTATTGGGCAACCTATAGTACTGTAAACCGTAGCGCCATCTGTATGTTTCTGAATATTTCAGTCAATACTAGCGCATGCATGATTCTCGAAGATATAACTTTAAAAAACTTGGGGAAAATTAAACAACACGATACGATACACGGAATGAAAGCATAACGGCGCGACTGAATGCCATGTGTTTTGAGTTAGAATCATCACGTTTCTCCGCCGCCTATTGCGACTGCATAATTACCGTCTTTGCTTCGGGTGAATCCTTGGGTACAGAGACATGCCATACCAGCTATTGCAAAAGGAAGCACACAACAGCAGGAGAGATGATAAGTTTTTTCAACGCGTATCTCTCGCCTGGTTAGCACAGGATTACAAAGGAGCTGGTTCCGATGTACGCATTTTATTCCACAGGGCGTAAGAATTTGAGACCTCAAGCCTCTCGCTCGAGTATTTGAAAATTTGCTATTCCAGGCACATCCAACAGCGCAACAGGTGAAAATTCAAAAAATCCGCGCAAGTATTGCACGAGACTTGGCAATGAGCAGCAGAGCAAGCGGCCAATCGTTTGCCGCTGGTTCGAAAAGAAGCGCCCACTCGAAGCCAAAGCACGCTAGCCCAGTTCGGACTGTGACTGAAGTTAGCATACCAGACACGAAAGCAATTGAAGCAGCATGTCCTCTCAAGTTTCCATCACAGAGTCATATTGGCATTGGAAACAATCCTGTTCTCGAGAGTATCAGGGCATTGTCAATCAGTGCAACACCTAAAGGATCATATTTAACTTCAGCTGATTCCAAAAGAGTTACCAAAGCCTCCACGAGGCTTCATAGTGCACGTAAAGGGGTTTTAAAGTCGAGTGGTAGCAAACCACTGCCAGCTACGGAGTCAAGGGCGGATGAGAAAACAACCCGCAGTACATCCGCGCGTCGTAAGACTGGACCAACAGTGGAATCAAGACTGGCAAGAAATACCATCAGCACAGGGGCCAGTGTTGTGTCAACCTCTCATGGCACTTTTGTTACCCCTGACAAAGCTTCCACTGTTGACTTTGCCTTTAATGAGCGCTCAGATGCATGCACAAGTGAGCAAAGCAGTGAAGGATCCATCTCAATACAGCATCAATCCACATCACCAAGTCCCGCACTAGTGTACCAGACTGCAGGAAGATCAGGTGTATCAAAACATAGGTAATACGGGTCCAGGCAAGCAAAAAGTCAGACTGTTTTATGTGTCTCAAATGCATCTGCAAAAGTTGCTCAACGTGACACACAGGATCAGTAGCCCCCGTTGGGAGACCTCTCCGAAGCACGTGAGGAAGAGAGGACATCTTCAGTTTTCAGGTTGCTTTGAAGGTGGTAATATTGGTAAGGTGGAGACTTGTAAGCCAAAGCAAGAATACTCAATTTGGCTGAGACCTGACACAGCAAACGAAAAGTTTAGGCTGTGGTTTCATTTCAAGGTACAATGACTGGAATCCTGTCAACTCAACCATGAGCGCCAAGTTATCATGTTCTTATGACTACCTGACCTTGAAGAACTATTATTAAGTTAAATATGAGTATGAATTTGTACATGACCGTTGGACTTGCAGCCATTGAAAATTGATGGCAGAGACCTGTGTAGATCTCCAATGCTGTGGATGGTCAAATGGTACTCCTCACAATTGTGAACTTCAGCAAGACACGAAGTCTTTTCAGAGCTGGTATGACTCCAGTGTTTAGATCATCCACAATGTTTCCAGCATGGTCTCGGCTTCCTCAAGAATGCTGTTACTATTACATGTGCGCTTCGTGTAGGACTGACCTCAGCCTGCTGAATCTGTTGCTACTCGGCTTCAATAATTAAATTGGTTGAATCAAGAGCAAGGCCAAGATTGGACTGCACAATTTGAAATTGCCTTGATTTTCACAGCAAAGTTTTCCAATCATCACTTTCAGAACCATGGCACATTCCTCAGAAACTACTGAGAAGTAGATTGAATATTCTTGATCCAAACACAATTTCCCAAGACAAACTACTATTGGTGTATGTATTGTCTACATATGATATTTTAATCAGCACCAGGCCCGGCTTAGTCTGTCTTCCCTTTCCTTCCTGATATCAACCAGTCGAACGGAGATGTTTCTATCCATTTCTTTTCATCTTGAGAGTATATTTGCAGTACTTGTAGCAATGTGTGGTACTTGAAACACAAGCAACCAGCCATATTGCACCCTGCCTTGATATTGGTGAGAAATTTTTTCATGCATCATTACTGACAACAAGTGAAGCAGCAGATTGTGGAACCTCATTATTCTGTCAGCCTAGTTTCCTTGGAAGCAATATTGCACAAGCAAAGAATATTCAGTTATTCAATAAACTTTCTGGATGCTTTCTGCTAATTGCATAACGTTAGCTAATAGCTCATTAACATCATGAAGTTCCTTTGTCGTATAATATACTATACTATACATCTGTGCAAGACTCTCAAGCAATGTTCTCGTTTGAAGATGAACTATATCACGATGAGACAATATCCTGATTGCATAAGATTTGCACATTGCAGGCAAGAAAACTCAAACAGTGAATACGCACTATCTATGGCTCTCCAATTTCATGGGGGTCCTGATGAGGTACGCTGCCAGATCTAGAATTCCTAAACTGAACCCTGAAAATTCTTGCATCAAAGTTTACAATTCACACAAACATAGAGCAGCTATATGCAGGTGTATGAGGTGGCCTATTCATTTCCTTATTCCTATACAAATCTTCAGTACACGCTTTTTAGCTTAGAAGGGCCCAAAACACAAGCAAAGAGTTGTCAGTACTTTCAGCGCTTCCTTCTGTGTCGCACTCCACAGTTTCGACGTGTTGACCTTGTGGTCATTTCAGACCCCATGGTCACTCTTCCACAGTTGTGGACACCTGAGAAGTTCACGTCATGTCTACATCGGAATGAAGCAAGCACCAGAGTATCATACATTGATCTTCTAAATCGGTGTAGGCATGACACTTAGCCTCTGACCCACGTCTCCTCTGCTTGAGTTGCTTTTACGAGCTATCATCTTCACAAGTTCACACTTTGCATTTCCAGGCCCCCCTGTCTAAGGCAATAGGCACAATTTCAAAACTCTAGTAATCCGGTGCAGTATCACCAGCTCAGGGGTCCGAAGTATTACTGCAAGGAGGGAGGGAGTTCGCAATGTTGTCTTCATTACAGGGAGGGTGCATCCGGGTGAAACACCTGCAAGCCATGTCATTCATGGATTGATAGAATTTCTTGTCAGCCCTGACCCTTCTGCAGTAATCCTTCGGAAGCTTATCACATGGGTAATTGTGCCAATGCTCAATCCTGATGGAGTTGCCTTGGGCAACTATCGTTGTGATGCTGGTACGCTTTATTTGTTGCATTGCATACTTACTACCTGCAAGAGTCAGATCTTACAGTCGTTCCACGTTTTACCAGACGCTTCTTCTTCTGCAAGTAACTTTGAAGTTGAATATTTTCTCACTATATACCACAATGCAGCTATCAACCTCTTGATTTCATGTAAAGTATTGCGGAGATTTGTCCTCGGGAGGCTGAGTGTCTTCAAGTTTCAAAATTCAACATTGGTATTCTTCCACAGTTATTGCAATGCTGACTAGCTCACATTTTCACTAAAATAGTCTGTAATCTGGTGAACTGGAGTCTTCCAGTGTGTTCAAAGCTCAATTGGGGGATATAATGTACATGTAGAGAATTTAATTAATGTGAATTATGGATTTCCTACATGATGTTGATATGGTGAGAACCCAGTATGTTCTCATTTCACATAGGTTGATTGCAGGAGGGTTAGATCTGAATCGCATGTGGCGAGCTCCTTCACGAGATTTAGAACCAAGTATATTCTGCACATTGAAGAAAATGCTTGAGCTTGATGCTGATCCAGGGTTCTCTTTAGATGTATTCGTTGATGTGCATTCTCACAGCAACTCTAGAGCAGGATTCCTTTTCATGAACCCCCTACCCTCATCTCACATGTCTAGCGCACCACTTATGGAGTATCTTTACCGCCTTCCCAAGGCCATGGCAGGGACAGTGCCTGGATTTCAGCTTTCAAAATGCTGTTTCAGCACTGAAGCTTTCAAAGCAGCTTGTGGCAGGCGGTCAGCTGGTCTACATCTTCCCAACACCCTATGTTACACTTTTGAGATCTCTTTCTTCAATGTTATGGATGAGCAGACTCAATCAAATCAGAGGGGTAAAGCCAAGGTTATTCCAGTATGCTTCCGACTTAACCTTATTCTGCTGATATTCGACTTCACAATCAACTTTGAAGTGATGCCAAGTGCAGCACGTGTACAGGCTGGACCGACTGCACTGGAGAATGTAAACTCAATAGAGTCCTACCATGAAATGGGTAAACAGTTGTGCATGTCGTTTCTAACTTTCTATGGGAAAGCACAAGTCCGAGGAAGCTAGTTGTACGTCACTTCCTGCTTGCTTCTATCAGCTGTCAAGAGCTTACCTTGAAATTGAGAGAAATGTAAGTGTTACATCTTGGTTCTTCCACCCTTTTTATATTCCACGCTGGACTTTGACTGACTAAAAGTTCTCACTCGAAGTCCATTTTCTCACAACAGTGCTTCATCAACATATCTATGCTTATCAATGTGTGATGGTCATCAAATTGAACTTGGATCCCCCTCAGTAATCAGTCAGACAAGCTGAGGCTGTGTCTTGTTGCTTACTTAACTTGTACAGCCAAACACAATTAAGTTCAAGTATGTGATGTGGTGTGATAGTTTGTTCAAGTAAGTCTTTGCTCGGCTTTAAAGGAGCAAAGAGAAAGAATTTTTTACTTACTGTGCTCAATTCTCAGCGCCTTGAGCTCTCTTTAAATTTTTATGGGAACTCAAATTCCCCTAAAAATTAAAATGGGAATGGGAGAATTAAAAAGTTCCCACGGCACACCTCGCACCCGATCCAAGATGGTGTGCCGAAACGAAATAGCCCCCTTTAGGATGCAAATTGTTTAGCGACCACTTTGGAACAATGTTGTAACTCACATCACTAAATGTTCTATTTGAGGCTTCTTTCGGATGTAGGGTGTAATCATTGTTTTTCATAACTCGTGGATGGTTCATCAGTTAAACCAGAACTTCTGTCAAGTTTCTGACTATGCTTTAGCTTGAAGCGGACCATGCTCTAGCTTGCAAATGCTGAGGTACATTATGATGCACCTCTCACAGACATTAAGTATTGTCAAAATGAAGATAAGCATTCTTTGCAGGTGTAGATACACAATATTATTGGCTTGAAAGTACATGAGGGTCTATATTCCTGGCAATTTTGTTCGAAGGCAGGAACTTTCGTTTCAACTTTTTGCCTGCGGATTCGTGATCTAATGCCACTCCATAACTCAACAATGTAATCAATGATTATAGCTGAGATGCCTTGTCCAAAACGAATATCAATCCCCTAATCAAGGTGACCAACATAATCTTGATCAGCAAAAAATACCAATCTTATAGTGAGGTACTCTTGGAATGTTGATCCTCTCATAATTCATGCATCATAGTACCTGGACGTGAACTTGGTTGCTTCACCATTGTTTTGTGATAGTCTCTAGAACCTTATTTACTTCAACTCTCAAACGTCCATTGAAGAGCCGTGAATGGAGATCCTATGATATTGGGGACCAGAGTTAATAAAGAAAGCCCACTGGATTTGGAACCCAGTGATGTAAATTTGGCAATTAACTAAAAGTGAGATTAAGATTGAAAAGACAGTCTACTCTCATTTTATCACATCTCGATGGAAGCTAAAACATTCAATCTCATAACAGACCCAGATACCAAAGTAGAATGTCTCAAGTAATTATTGATCTCAAGTTGCATACTCACGCTTATTAGTCGGTCAACAATGGTTTCAAAATGGCAAAATTCATCGTTTGTAGAGCTTCTAACAGTCACTCCACGACTAGTGATCAGTGTCAATGTTACAAATCACGGTTGGATTATGTTATCTGATCAATCGCAAAAATCAATCTCACCAATAAAAGGAGGCAAGAATGAAAAGAAGCTGCATTGCCCGACACAGCCAATATAAGAGTATCCATGCTGCTCGTCTTCACAGCTTCTGCTGAACAGTTTCTCCAAATCTAAGCTTTTTGGACCATGGACTGGAGTACACGCTCAACAGTGTTAACAATTGTCATAGTTTGTGCATCAATTTCAATATTCACAGAATCACCCTCCTTTTTCATCCCCAAGACTGTCACTCGCAGGGTTTCTGGAATGAGGTACACAGTGAACCAGTCTTCACCAACCTACAACAATCATTGTGCGTGTTACACCAACAGGGGTGCAGGTGTGCCTTCATGGAGAAGATCAAGTGGGTCAATACAAACTCAAACCTATTCCTAGGCCACTTGTCTCATCTGAGAATGACACTGCTCAACCAGACAACAATCATAACACCTTATTTATGCAATTGGAAAGTGATTGCTTTTTCATTTGAATAGAGAAGAGACATTTCTATCAGGTACAAAAAAATACTAGCTGAAACATCGCACGATGAAAGAATGCATTAATGCAAAGAATTCTGTGTACACGAAAAGTCGTACTAAAACATCTCGCAATTAAGTGAAACTATATCACGAGGTGTCTGCGGTTGACACTTCAAAGCTCATGATAGTGAAAGGACATTTCAACTTTACATATACATTAGTGATAGGTCTGTACCTCTCCTACTGTTAGGGAACAACCATCCACCGCGATAAAGCCTTTGGGCATAATGAACTTGATCCACTTGGGATCTTTCAGCTGGAACTTGAGCGTTGCGTTTTCTTCTTGCCGCTCCAGATGAATTATCTCAGCGGTTGTGTGAACATGGCCTGAAACGTTGTGTCCTCCAACTTCATCTCCATACTTAACAGAACGCTCGAAGTTGACAGCCGACCCGCTTGTTAAGTTTCCGAGGTTTGTGCAGGCAAGCGTTTCAGGTATCAAATCAAAACTGAGTACATCTCCATCAGCTGCCACTACAGTCAGGCACGTGCCGTTTAGCGCTACACTTGCACCGATGGTGATTCCTTCAACTGTGTCCTTCGGAAATGATATCTGTATGGGTGATGAGCGGTGAAATTATACATGATACCGGTCGCTCTCATACTTCGAGCCAGGAACAAGTGTCCATCAAGTGAATAGCTTTGATGAACTTATCAAGAAAGGTGAAACAATGAAGAGTATTGATTCAAATGTCTGATACTGCTGAATTCGTCAGCTGTGATTTAAAGAGTATTCTTTCTCATCAAAGGTTGAGCTCGTCAAAGATGCAGGATGCGTCGACGTACATCATACGATATCACATCTGTCTTATCCGTAATACTCGAGACATTTGCCATTCCTTGAACAATTCCTGCGTTCGAGGGCCACAGGATTCATTCCTCGTTCTTTCTACGTAGGAGGACAAGCTTGTCCGTATTATTGTCAATTCACGTACCTGTAAACATCTTCGCCACGACATAGCGGCTTTGATATCGAGGTTTTAGCACATTATGTGATGCATTGTGCTTGATGTGAGAGTTGAAACCTCTTCCCATCTTTCAAGCTAGCTAACTTCTAGATCTCTGATTTTGTCCACGCATTAGAACAAGAATCTGGCAATAAACAATAGTCTCCGACAGTTCTTCTGTGAGGTTAATAAAACCATCTCAATCAACCTTGGGTTATAATTAGTTTTCCATTCAATTTACACTCATGTTTCAGAACCCTGCAGGATTTTATTCTTGGTTGAGGAGACGACCCAGTGATTCCAAGCGTAGCATTCATGAGGAAATTCATTAGGTAGATCTCACAACTGGCACAACACAGTTTGAAATACGACCAGAGAAAGCGGTATAAATGAGTGAGTAACGTATTCGTTCGCGCTATGCGCTCTCTTCCTGCTACTGTTACAGACTCTAGCGGTCACAGGCTCTGCCTAGCATACAGTGAACATGGTAACGGAACACCACGTGAATTTTGAAGTATAATGAGTTTCCGTCGTGCCATGGCTTGTAGTTTGCACACCTGGAACATCACACTCTTGATGGATTTATCATTGGAGCAAAGAATATAATTATGTATTTGGTGTACCTCTATGTCCATCGCGGATTGCGAAATGACAAAAGGTTGTCGCATTTTCCATGGTTGTATAGTGCAATCAACACGCATATCTGCTGGTGAAACGTCGTGAATGTCTCAACGAGTTTGTTTGACTGTGGCTGAGGCACGAGTCAACTCAGGCCAAAAAACACGAATAGTTTTGAAAGCGAGCTTCCCACCTCAATCCTCACGTACTGTGACTTTGGTTATTGCATGATTTTTGCAAGATCTCCATGCAGGTAGCCTCCCGCGCACGGAGAAGGAGTTGGCTTGAAGCTAAGCGCACAGCTGATAACAAAGATCCACAGTTTACTGGTACTGGTTCAGACACAAGGGATCACTCGCATTTGCATGCATCGAAATTAAATCAAGGACGAAAATTGTTCAGGGGGGCGTTGGGATTCAACCCATTTCAGTACAGTACGGAGGGGTCATAGCCGGGCTTATAGCCCTTTCCAAGTTGTTTTGTTCGGTCTGATAGATCTTCTGAAACATTGATGGCATCCTCTTTGAGTCATTTACTCTCATAACACAACAGTTAACACCATTTTTGCGACGTTGTGTAAGTATGTAGTAATAGAATCAAGTATGCGACGTAATATACTCTGCAGTTTCACAACTGTGAACGACTACATGTCCTGTCAACTCCAGGTGATTGGTGCAACGAGTGAGAATGAAGAATGTAAAAGAGCTGCGTTGAGTTGCTGCATGGTAAACAATCGATAGCTGGATTGCTTTTTGGCTTTGGCATGCTGACAAATTCAACAGGAAAAAATGAACTAGATGAAATGGGCAATGCTTAATTTCCAACGACCTTTATGATCTTGAAAGCCAGTACAACGTCTCTTGCATTGAGTTGCTGTGATTGAAGTTACACGCAAGAGCATGTACCAGTGTGACCATAGTATTTGTATCAACACGTATCAGGACAAGTTGCCTCTGAAAAATTCGGAGGCCTCGGTGACAGAGTAGGTACTTGAAACTTTCATTTATTTGTTTTCTGAGTTATGGGCCACCAGTAAGAGTCCTAAGTACAAAGTGAGTTAGAATGCAGGTGGAAACAGGGATAAAATTAATTTACGTCCAGTTTTCCATGCTAGTATAGAATTTTCAATTAGTCTTGTGTATCTCTGAGATATCTGAAGTTGTGGCAATCAGTCGCCATTTTCCCGGAATCATGCATTCATACTTATGCAGCGCGCTGAGCGGCCGAAACAAGCGGCGGCTAGCAAGTAGGATGCAGCAAAGCACTGTGCTCAATGATGTTCACACAGAGGGAGCTAAGCACACGGGAGACAATGCCCGTTAGCAAGAATGCGCCCAATGGTAACTGAACAGGAACACGACACAGAGTAACTGAAGACCATTCTGGAATTTCGGTTGCTTGCAATTTCCATTCCAGTGTTGAAAGTCTTACTGAGGATCCACAGTTATAGAACTTCAGTAACTGCTCGCCAATACAAATTTTGCGTGTTAAGCAAGTTCAGTAACTTGAGCACTAATTCAAATAACAAGTAATGGGAGGATCAAGGCGACGTGCAAAAAAGAATAGGCCAAAGGTATGTCGATTAAAGCCGTCTATTTTCTTCTTATATATCCTCATCGAAATATATCCCGCATGGGTTATTTCTTGCGTGGTTGTATCGTTGTTGCGGGCCAATTATGCTACTGCGGTGACTCGGCTAGATGGCTACGACATCACCGATACCTTTCACCTGTGAAGCTTAAAGAATATTCATAAGTAATCTTTCGATAAAACCTTGTTTTTTGGTGTGGGGGTATCATGGTTAGCGAAGCAGAAAGCAGCGAAACGCAGACATAGACGGTATTCTTCGTTCTTCCTAGTTTCCCGCGTGTATGCTCACTGAATCAGTTGGAAACATTGCGAGTAGACGCGATAGTTGCCTGCTGCAAATTTCTTCAGTTGAACCCCAACATCAGCTGTCACAACTGTGTATTGCGTAGCGCGATGCTTCGGATAATGCCAAGTTGTTCGATGCTGGCAGTCATCAGTAATGCTACAGAGCAACAATATGTTTTCATTATTATGTATTGATTTTGTCGGCTTATTGTTGTCTTTAGATTACGAACATTCCAGGTAGACATGTGTCTTCTAACTTCAAACTGAACTACTCTTTCTTCCAGCCCGTTGCCAGTCACTAACCAGATTGCGATAACCCTTGGAGCTCACATGTAGGTCAGGATAGCAGTAGTTAAGCAATCTAAAAAATACAAGTCCCCGGTTCCAACGATCCTTGCATCAAATTGCCCCGCTGTTGAAGACAAACTCGGGCGACAGTGCCAATGGGAAACAGAGGCTACTCCTAGTAGTAACTACGAAAAGAATGGATTCGTCAAGGATCCTAGCCTTATGGAGGGGTGTGCTGGCCGATGTGAAGGTACGAAAATGGCTTCGAAGGAATTCTACTTTTTGCTTACTGTTACGAATGTACTGCTGGTGTACCGATCAGTTAGAAGCTTAGGTCATAAGTGTTAGCGAAAGTATATTGGAGATAGTGTTTAGCACAGTAGAAGATGTGGGAATGAAATGCCGATTGCTTCGGGTAAACATCTAGCCAGTTCAAAAGTGCTATTCACTGTGCCAATTATTAAAAATAAAAGTACCAAGGCGCGAATGCAACCAAGAGGTGAAGAGCATCAGTCGTAAAGTAGAACACAACAACCATGAGCCATGCTATAAATGATTGCTGAAGATCAATTCAACCTGTAGAGGGTTTGCCACTTTTCCAATCTTCAACAGAATCTTACTAGCATTGCATTGGTTGATAGTAAATTATGTGTGTGATGGTGGAGCTAGGACACTCACAGATCAAAGTGGAGTAGATTGTATAGCCTACATTTTCTGACCAACAACGAAGCAGTCCTTGGTGCCTGGGTTTTCCTTTCAAGCTCAAATGGTTTCAAAGTTGGGTCCATGAATGGAAAGGCAGAGCATACTTGAAGTAGTGACTATAATAAGGTAAGGTTTTCAGTCAGCATAATCAGAAACAGGAAATTTGGTCTGCATTTTTACAGGTGACTTGCCACAAGCAGTAGAAGACTTGGATGTAGACTTGCGCACATCTGTTCTGTCAAAGCCACATCCTGATGGCCCAAGGGCTCCTGCACCCCTCACAGCCACTCAGTTCCGTGTTATAAAGAGCCTCATAGAAGCACATGGTGAAAATGTGAAGGCCATGGTCACAGATAGTAAGAGGAACAAGATGCTTCATTCTGAAGGAACACTAAGACGGATGTTAGCAGCGTACCATATGCATGGTCACGGTGGGAAGGTCCACTTTCAGCAGCCTAAAAAGTTTGCCAAGATAAGATAGCTGTGTTGGGTGCATGATGAAGATGATGTCACTATCAAAGCAAGTTGAATCTACAGCGGCAGAGCGTGAAGGCAACCTTCAGTTGGCAAATGATCAGTGCCTTTTAAAGGTGTTGGCACTCCAAGGTAATTTGTACAACGTTGGAGGCTCCACAGTGATACAATTAATCAATACGGAGAACATTTTGTGGCTCGATACTGTTCAGCTTGCAAGGATTGCAAGTTATAACTCAATATCCAGGTTGCAGCTCAAGGAAATTGACTGGGAAGAGAGGCCTGTAGCTGGCTACATGATTTTGAAGATTATGTGCTTGCATTTGTGTTGTCCATGATTCCTGTTCATTAGCACCAGGAGGTGTGTGAGAAAGTGTGTGGGCTGAGGCAAACTTGTTCTTGAAATTAATTTCTCGCAAGTATCCCGCAGCCTGTGTTATACAAATGCCCAGGATTGGTGATCATGAACTGTGTCACTGGAACTAATGTCACGGGACATGTGGCCCCTTGGCGTTCAATCTACATTTCAAGCCACATGTGGATGCTGCAGGCAGCTGTAATTTATATAATTTATTCCATTCTACGGTGGTGTTCACAGCATTACGTGTGTCCGCGAGAGCTCAAGATCAGGGGTCAATACTACGTGTGCAGCTTTCGCCAGTATGGGATGCTTGATCGCTCAATTCTAGTCATGTAGTCAGCAGACGAAAATTGTCCCGCCAGTGTCACCAAAATGTGACGCACACCCATGCATGTCAGAGATCACAACGTTGGATGGGAGAAATTGTCACTTATTTTTGTAACAAGTTCATCTACACGTCTGTTTCGGCACGTAGTGATAATCATGGATGTTCAGGTCACCAGTTTAATGTGACCTCTCGTTGTTACGACCCGTGAGTAGCTTCTGAATATATATATTATGCAATATGAATTGATTGTGTGAGAAAGACCAATCATATCCTTATATATGAGATACTGAGGGTAGGTATTAATCTGCATGAGTGGTCACCAGAGGCCTAGCCGCTAGGCTACGCCTTGGCCGTGGGTCGGGTATGCGTCGGCTCCCTAATAAGGGAGTGCCACGGAGATAGAAGGGGACTGGCAGTTATCTACTATCTGGGATTTATTACGGTAACTACTGCTATTTTATCATTGCATACACTGCGAAGAACCCACCATTTAACAA
>JAULKQ010027857.1:0-11573 GCA_032356285.1 Smithsoniella earleae | reverse complement strand
ACTGGCAGTTCTCTACTATCTGGGATTCACTAGGGCAACCACTGCTATTTTATTACAGCATACGCTACGAACCCTGGCGGTAACACTCGTCAGGCACAGGCGAAGAATTGAAATTGAAAATTACAGTGTCCACTGTTTACACCAAACGTAAGAATAATAGCAAAACATATCATACACAAATTAGTGCGTTTGTGGATGTGGCAACAACACATATAACTCAACACAAGAATTCCAACCTTCGAGTTCTAAAGCTCCATTTCATGAATTGCTCCTAAAACAGCCTCTAGTTGATAATATACACTGGTTGAGGGAGGCAGTCGGCCTTTGCAGTCCGAACTAGGCTTTCTTGTACAGAAATTTTCGCCTCATTAGCTTCTAAATCAATGCAAAACGCAACAGGAAGGGTACATTCAAACATCACTTTGGCTGATTCCATAAATTTACGACTCTTCTGGGCTTGCATACCACAGCCTGAAATACCAATCCCAAATGATACCAGTGTGCCGAGCAACTTAGAGACGGGAATTGATTGGAGACCGTTCGAACGTAGCGTAAAATATGGCTGAAAGCAAATGTGTCAGAAAAGCGAATAAAAATGGGTCAACACAATCAACCAGACGTATCAGGTTTCAAACGAGTGTGATTCTAGGTTCCGAAGCTTTGTTGAGTGAAAACACTATTCTTCATCATCTAGATAGTAAAAGGTTCCAGCAAGCTTCTGCTCCCTGTCTTTGACAGAGTCAAGCTTGTTAATGCGGGGGCGGTAGTTGGTTGGGTCACGCCGGAAGGTGATCTGCAGATTCTCTAAGAAGCTATTCATACCAGTGAGTAAAGATTGGGGGGTGTGTGCGGTCGCCTGTCTGGATGGCTGGCCCTGCACTTATCGCACAATGTAAGAACTCTATACGAACACAACTTGCGGAAACACGGCATCAGCGTTGGAAGCCAGGGGCGCACAGTGTACACTATCACCCGATCTGCAAGGTACGCTGACATAATGAAATCGTGCTCAACAATGAACGCCGTCTTCTTGCTGTGCATGATGTACCGCTTGATGACCTTGGAAGCAATAATACGTTGCTCGGAATCCAGGTAAGCTGAGGGTTCGTCGATGAGGTACAAATCAGCGGGCTTTCCGAGGCACAGCACCAGCGCCACACGCTGAAGCTCACCACCCGACAAATTCTGAACCTCTTGGTCCATCAGCTCCTCTATGCGCAGGGGCTTCAGGACATCAGTACTGAATTGCGGGTGCAGAACAGCGTTCCTGACCTTGCTGTGGAGGAGATTGCGGACTGTTGATTCGAACTTTGGAGAGATCTTTTGTGGCTTGTAGGAAACATTGAAGGTGGGCATCTCGTCCCCCTTTTCCCCGATGTATTCATCAGGCTCCATTCCCTTGGCTCCGGCGAGCATCCGGATGAAGGTAGTCTTGCCCGTCCCGTTCTCGCCAAGCATCACTAATATTTCCGAATTGTTGAAATTACCTGGCTCCACACACAGCTCGAAGTTGCCCTGCCGCTTAATCATGCCAGGATACGTGTAGCTCTGCTCATTCTTGCGGCGCATCTCGTCGGCTTGATCAGACACTTTGAATGACAGCTCCTCTTCCCGGAAACGCATGTTCTCCGTGGGGACATACCCAGCCAGGAAAATGTTAATGCCTTCTCGCACTGAGAAAGGCATAGTCACCACACCATATGCCCCAGGCTTGCCGTACAGGCAGCAAATAAAATCAGAAAGGTAATCCAGGACCGATAAATCGTGTTCCACGCACACTACAAAAGTCTTATCGTCTAGCATCTCTCGAATCACCTGAACATTGCAAGATGTGTGAAGCAGAATCGGCAAACTTCTAGGCACATACATATATACCCTTCCCCCCAAACACGTACTTACTCACCTGAGCAGCCTTCAAGCGCTGTCTAACATCGAGGTACGAGGAAGGTTCATCAACCATGTAAACATCTGCCTTGCCTGCTGCACACATTGCGATTGCAAAGCGTTGCAATTCACCACCAGACAGATTTTCGACATTTCTGTCCATAACTTGCCTGAGGTCCAGCTTGTCAGCAAGATCGTTCATTCGGCCGCGCTCATCTCGTCTTGCCAATCTCTGAAGCAATACAAGTGTGACACGACTTTACAGATTGCAAAGATTCTCCACAAAAAGCAACGGAAAACAACTCTATTTTTGGAATTGGTCGTTGCTGCCTGAGTTATCCAATACCTATACTTACAAAACATTGAAGCCTTAGCCCTACTCCTACAGTAAGTCGTAGTTGACTGAAACACTTAGCAAGTCATTGCATGTTTGACACACAAAACCGCTGAGCCATACAGGAACTTTTGAGTCATCACTGCATCGTTCTCGAGTTAGCTGAAGCATTCTAGCTCTGTAACCCTACAACTTTTAAGCGCCCTTGTTCATACAGGTTGGTTTTGTGTTCGTTCTTATTGTTGGATTCAGTGGGAAATGACTCCCAAAACACAATGTGCACAAGCTTGAAGCCACGTGAGTTGTCATCAACCCCAACTGTGTCAAGTGATAGGTGTTCACAAAGCTGTAACACCCCATAAGTAGGATTGTGGATATGCCATGGGACAGACTATGAGGCGATAAAGCTTAATTCCCATCATTTGATGCCATGTGGAAACACCTCGTGTGCAGGCTCACACCTCCTCTACAGGTCCGCGGATAGCCCTTGGGATATGGTCAACATACTGAGGCTTCAGTGCAGTCTTCAAATCCTCTTCAATGATCCTCGTGAAGTAATTTTGTAACTCTGAGCCTCGGAAGTACTCCAGAATGGATTGCCACTCAGGAAGCTTTTCAAACTGTCCCAAATTGGGCTTCAGTTTTCCAGACAATATTTTTAAAGCTGTAGACTTCCCAATTCCATTCGTTCCTACAAGGCCGAGAACCTGCATACCATCCCATGTAATTTCACATATTGAAAAAAAATTGCTTGAAATCTGCTTCAGTAAGTCGCTCTGTGGGTTCGAATGAGCTCAAGCCTGCTTGTTTCTTACGTCAGAATAGGGTGGGCTAACTATAGGAACCAGCAGCTATTCCCCTAACAAATTACTGGCTCTGCGACAAGATAGGGTAAACCCGTGACGATGCGGCGGCGCACCTGGCCTGGCCGCGGAGTAGGTAGTCGGTGGAGTTTGAAGGAGTTTGCCCCGTAGCGGTGAGTTGTCTGGCCCTCAAGATTACTGGGGAGATTAATAATTTGGATGGCATCAAAAGGGCATTTCTTGACACAAATACCGCAACCTATGCACAATTCTTCCGAAATAAAGGCCAGCTTTGATGATGGAGTTACTTCCACACAAAGCTTCCCAATCTTCACGACAGGACAGAATTTTTTGCATTCTTGTTTGCACTTTTTTGGTTTGCAGCGCTCTTCCGAAACTACAGCGATTCTGGTAGGAGTGTCGTCCTTGTCCTTCTTTTGATCCTTTTTTTTAGGAGCCATAGGCCTACAAGCCTCAGGAATGACGAATTACAACAGGTATTGAAAAATAGCTAATTATTCGCTCGCAGCCGAATCGTAAATCGGTACGAAACAGAAAGGTACGTGCACGTTCACAGTACTGACAAGGTGACCTTCCCCTAGTGGCCCTGAACTTACCGTTACGCGGCGTCAAACACTCACATCAAAGCTTCCTGAAGCGTCTTACTGAACGGTGGAGGCTCCTTTGGGGTGAGGGGTATTGGCAGAGTGAACAGTTTGCGCAATATTCTACAAGGTCCAAAACCGCTTTGAAAGCAGATAGCGGAGCAGTTAATCGAAAAAACTCTGCCCAACGAAATCCCCCGGCATAAGTGTCGTCTACAGTAATGTGCTGATTAATTGCAATCATAAGCTTCACAACGTCACCTCCTTCCACACGAGTTCCTGGATGTATATCGGTTCCGTACCGGAATTCCTTTGGCATGAGTTGTTCCCCGGTGAGAAATTGCTAGTAAAAAACTCAAGATAGCTGTAGAAAAGAACAAACAGGCGGTTGATTACAGTCTTCGCAAATCAAGTCAGTTCAAAGTGGTATTCATGTCTATGAATAAGGATACAAGATCTCATGATCAATGCTCGCTCAGTATACTGCTATGTACGCGTGTATCTTCACTTGGAACTTTCATAGGGCTTGACAGTAGCAGTGATCCACTGATCAGACCGCGCTCCTCGCATTCTAATACCATTTGGTGCTTGATACAAGTTCGTTTGTAGCATGCTCAATTCTGGCTGTGGCGCGTTCTTGCATTCTTCAATAGCTATTTGAATCTCGTTCTTCACCTGCTTTTCGATGGCTTTCAATTCAGGTGCTTCCGCAAACCCGTTGTCTAAGATAAGCTTCCTCACCCGCTCAACAGGATCACGTGCTTGACGCATAGTGGTCACTTCATCACGTGTGCGATATGTAGATCCTGGATCAGACATCGAGTGGCCATGGTACCTGCGTTCAAAAAACTCTGATCAAAACTAATTAAGCTACCTCCTTGACAGGCCTTTATGGGCATGGTGTTGGTCTTCAGATTTCTGCTCAGCTATGATTGTCAATTTGTGAAAATTTATCAACATGAGAGGGTAGAAGTAAAATATATTAATTGTATTCAATCAGTTCTGTTTGAAGTCATCAATAGCCAGCTCGCAACACAGGTTGGAGAGTTGACGCGGCATGAACTATGCAGGCTCAAGATATCATAAAAAAATCAAGTTTTGTGTTGCTTCGAATTTTATTCGATATTAATGTGTTTGCAGCACATTACCTGTAAGTATCTGCTTCAAAGCATAGTGGCCCATTTTCCAGAGCAAATTGCCGAGCCCATATTGTTGCTTGCTTCATAGCCAGAACATCCATACCATCAACACGAATACCAGGTACATAATCTCCACGCTTGTAGAATGTGGGAGATTTGGAGCCACGCCACTCAGACGTCCCCATGCCGTAATGATTGTTTTCACAAAGAAAGATTACAGGAACTTCCCACAGAGCTGAGATGTTCATAGCCTCAGCAATCTGTCCTTGGTTTGCCGCACCGTCACCATAGAGTGCGAATGCAACATTTTGATTACCTTGTAACTTGTGTGCGAGTGCAAGACCAGCACCTAAGGGAACCTGTAGGCCAGAAACAAAGTTAGGACATAACCCCGGGTACTCTTTTTGCTGAAATCACAACTGCATACCTGAGCCCCAACAATTCCACAGCCACCATAAAAATTGTTTTCCTTATTGTAAAAATGCATTGAGCCACCAAGTCCACGAGAGGCCCCGACACTTCTGCCAAGCAACTCACCAATGACTTCCTTGACTGTTCCACCACGAATCAAGTGCAGTGCATGGTCCCGGTAAGAAGTTATAATGGAATCTTTCATTGTACAAGCAGAATGAAGGCCTGTAATTACAGCTTCCTGTCCATCGTAGAGATGACAGAAGCCGCGAATGAGCTTCCCTTTGTAAAGCATGTCAGATGCAATTTCCATCCTTCGCATGCGATACATCGTTTCAAACCACCCCATGAGCTCTTCTTTATTGGTTGTAACAGTGGTTGATGGAGGGTCGCATTTGTGTGTCTCGAAAGGTAAGACCTGTATACACCCAGAAACCTGCTGGGGCACGCAACGGTTCCGGACAGCGGCTTTACAGAGAGCTACATGTCCAAAACCAATCACCCCCCCCCCGCGCTCTGAAATATCACAGATCTCAGCTGTTTCAGATAATTATGATGTACACGGATTGAAGCAAAGAATGGAACTCCGAACAAATCCGCACCTCCACTTCGATGGTGGTTGAGCTACAATAGCGCGAAAACGACGCAGAGGCACCCAATGTGAAGCAACTAGGAAGTGCAACCTTCCCACGTATGAGGGACAACATGGCTGCAATTGACAGATTACAACGGTTTCACTACGCTTCCTTGGTTTAAAAGCAATATACACTCCTGATAGCACAAGTTTCACAACCTACGCCAACCTTTGGCACCCAATGCGAGCTCGATTCATTTCTCGGGACTTGGCTGCGCTTGAGTTCGCAACATGTCGAGATTATGTGCTCCTCGCGGCCTGGACACTTTGCGGGAAGCTCTTCAATGTTCCTACATGCATGATAGCATCCGTTATAACGTGATAGTTAGAGGCCCATCGAGTTTCTGGTTCAGATTCCTGCGACCCTTTCACAATCTAAGTACAAGTGCTTCGCTCGATGGCGGAAAAAGTGATATTTACATCCCATCTGCAGAATTAGATGATATCCTGACTCTTCCGCGTGAAGCTGATTGTAACAATTCAAACATGTCCAGTCGTCCTCACATCCCTTCACACATTGACCTTTATCCTGCCATCCCTTCCCATACACTACTCTATGTAATGATAATATCTGCCTGGGGTATTGAAGTAAACATTCAGTCTTGCGAGTGCTCAGGACTTGTGTGTAATGACATTGCATGTGAAAAAAAGCTTAGAATACAGTTTTGGCTACTGTCAAGCTGACCGTACTTGGACCAAAGAGCTAACACAGGTATGGGTGTACGAGTTCGATAGTTATGAAAGACAAACATCGAAAACTAATGTACTGAAACATATATCAGCTAAGCATGCAGTACTTTGTGACGAAACTATTTTGCAATCAAAAGCAATGCAGCTCCGGCACTCTATGCCCACCTGTATCTAAAACGTTGTGGAGTGATAAACGTATGGTGGCACACATTTGTTCTAGATCGCATCCTGTGCAGTAACTGTGGAGACTCATGGAGTTATTCCTTAGACCAATGAGACCTTCAGCTTAATCAAGGATGTTGCCAATGGCCACGGGCAAGTACAAAGAGCAGTTGCAGTTACTTGTGTAATGAGTTGCGTGCATTCCCATTTCGGACATTGTAAAACTGTCGAAGGAGATGCCCCCACGCAATGTGGACAGCTGCGTTCTGTAGGGGAGCATCAGTCCGAAAATTGATATTTAAGTAGTAAAATCTACACACGGAGTGCATGAAGGAATCATTGTGTTCACGATGATTTCTGCCTTGCTATATAAAGAAACATTGGAAGAAAGTTGAAAGCCCTAGTTCCCTTGGCATCAGTGACACCAAAGCTTACTCGTACTCCTCTTCTGAGTCATCTCCTTCTGAAACAGAAACGTCATCATCAATGAAACTCTCTCTTCGACGTTTTTTTCTCTTCTTCCTGGCCATCTCCTTCTTTGCAGCACGCTTTGCAGCCTGTCTTCGAGCTTCCTCCTTCTCAGCTTGCAGATCCTCCTCCCTGCCTAACCGCTTACTCCTGGCTTCTTCACGACGAATCTCAGCAGCACTAGCTTCCATCATGCGGTCATCGTCGTCGTAATCTTCATATGCCCATTTCTTGCGGCTGAACTGTCCAGTAACCTTGAAAACAGGAACATGCTTGTAAGGCAATGAATGTGCTTCATGGACATTTCACGAATGTACAGCAATTGATGGCCAAAACTAGTGGCCAAACTATCACTGGACACAAGAGGAGGTGGCCACAAAAGTATTGAACTTCCAACAAGTAGATTGTTTTATTCACAATTCACTTCCTTGTACAAGCCATACAACATTTGCCCCTTGAAGATTGTATGGCACATGCAACAAAGTGATTCTGTACTACCTGACAGAGCAAATACCAGAAGTATTTAGTCGAACCTTTCGTTAAATGCAGAATCATATGGGCCGCTTGAAAAAAACGTGTGACAGCAAGTGGCAACACAGCGTTCCATCACAGAATTCGAGGACACAGTTTCAATAACATAAAAATCTGATTTAGCACGACAAACCCTCAACTTTCATGAACTAGCCCAATATGACTACGCGCAGAAATAAAACAAACTTTCAACTCTGGCAGCTCATAAACTATCACAAAGCAATTGCCCCATCATTCTTCTGTATTTACTCAACATGTGCTTCTCAGTAGATGATCATTCAGTAGAGTTTGCTTGTTTGGCAAGTTTGGCATCAAGCCTAAATCTGAGGATGACATGTGCAACAGAACGAAGTTTACGACTCAAGTCAAAATAAAATTTTTTTGGAACAGCCAAGAACCCAACCATGCAGCAGTAACTGACCAAGTCCATTACCATACAACAGCCACTTTCATGATTCTACATAATGTAGAATAAGCTGCAAAATCAAGGTAGAATATTAAGTAAATGAGCATGGGAACTTGAAACTAAATCTATACAATACAGGTACAATACTTGATTAAGAGTATTCCAAATATAATAAGATACAATCAATTCCATCAACTTGGGCTCAGCCTAAGCCCCATCGGGAGAGAGGAGGTGAGACATAAATCATGACACAACAGTTCATCACACCTCTCTCAGTTCTTTACGCCAATCCTCTTCATCTTCAGAGTTGTCAATAAAATCATCTTCATAGTCGTCTAGATCTTCTTCGACACGTCGATACCCAGGTAGGTTCCTTGAGTACATGGGATGAGGTTTGTAAGGACTCTTCTTGATAGAGTTCTTGGCAGATGGTTGAGTACTGACTCTTTTCTTCTGTGCTTGAATCTGTGCAGTGTTTGCACCGTTCATTCGGGATGGTGCTTGAGCCAGCTCTGGCCCCCGACCGGATTGGAGTGCTTCGTGAGATTTTGCGCTGGGCTTGCTGTACACCCAGTCCTTATGCCCCCTTGCTCTCATAATTTTCACAATAAGTTCAGGTGTAGCCAGTTTCCCTTGTAGATCCTTCTTAGTTGCACACTTTCCACACATGTGCATCAACCCCTCTGGAAGCCTATTATCCACAAAATAATTTGCCAAAGGGACATCTTCTTTACAATTTCTACAAATTTTGGTTGCTTTTGGCTTGGGCGTAGCTTGAACTTTTTGTTGTCCCCCGCGTGAACCTAAAGCTGCTGCAGCCCTAGCTCGAACTGGTGCTCTTGACCCACCAAGCATTGCTTCCCTCCCCTTGACCTGTGGCTTCTGGTTAGGTCGGGACTGGAGATTGAGTGCAGGTCGAAGGGATGCTTTTTGCTGTGGTGTCATTGCCTGGGTGCGCAATGAGGCAGATGAGGGATGTTGTCCTGGCGTAGTGCCCCCATGCCTTTTTGGGACAGTCTTGGCTTCTGGTCTCTGGGGTTGCTTGGTTGCATTCATTTTTGCAACAGACGCTGCACCCGTAGCTTCGAATTATGCGATACATGAAAGGTGATGAGCTGAAGGCTCACACGGTCACCAATCACCTACATTCAGAAGATGACACCCTGACAGGGCGCATGTAACTCAGCCCTATCAGATTCCGTACCTAGTGTAGTCACGCCACCCTTCGCGGGTTTCCGATCAGATGTACTTGATATTGGCACAAAAGTATCGTTCTGGTCGCTTTCACCAAACATTTTGGCATTACGCTCTGCTGCTCGCTTGCGCTGTGCCATTTTTTGCTCACGAGGAATCACCTTGGGCGCTGGGGGTCGTGAATCACGCTTTACTGGCGCACCTGGGTAAGTGCTTGACGCTGTACTGGCTCCTGAAGCAGTATTTGTCGGCTTGGTGCCAGAACACGAGCTGACAAGATGTCTTTGTTCGTGGAATTGACAGCGGGCGGGAACGCACCATTCATTGCCTTGCGATTTGACAAATTGTTGGATATAGGACCAAGATCCTTAGGTACCAATCTTGTGATATCTTGAGATTGAAGCCTGGTTGAGACATACCCGCCAAAGAAGCTCTTCCTGCACGCTTCACGCAATGGTTACATCTGTACGAGTTGAGTTTGAAATTTTCGAGACCGCATACATGGTATCAGCAGTAGTCAGCAGCAGGAACGATTGATTAACTCTTCTTGCACAGCACACAAGACATTGGCAGGTAATCGACCGGCGCAAATCCATGAAATGCGCGTATAACACAGTAAAAGGGAGCCCCGCAATTCGTCTCTATAGTCAATAATCTGAAAAAAGAACAATACAAGCGAAGTACAGTGCTTTTGATACTTAATAGGCACAAACCTGTGATTGGCTCCATAAGATGTTTGAAGCTCGGCCTTCAAATCACTTGCTTTCATTGTCACAACAAGACTTTAATTTGTAGAAACCTCAGAAACTTATTCCTTGCAGTGAACCTTAGGATCCATGATACTGTTCAGGATGTTCAACAGATGCGCCTTGACAACTACCAGTACTCGATACGGTAAAAGTTGCGCCAATGAGCAGCTTGAAAGCACCTGATCCTCACATTCCCAACATTCTTTGATATGGTTATATCGCAGGCGAAAGATCCATTTTGCTCGAGGTAAGGCGTCCGTAATATCTGTGAAGAGGGGGAGAGAACCGGGCACGAGAATTAATAAAGAATTTGGCCCCAGTTTTGGCAACGATCACTCACACCGCCTCGCGTTCGAATGACCACATTTATTAGCCTACATGCAGGGATAACTCTTGCGTTGAGTTGTGTCGAAAACTTATGTGTGCTGCTCTACTTGTTACCATGGCCTCTCCGATATTGTTGAAGCGAGTAATGTCGCGACAAGAATCAACATTCCGCCCTCCCAACAAGCATCTGAGGGTAATTTATTAACAGGGACATCACTAATATTCGCAACTTTGAATATAGATATTCATGTCGCTTCAAGCGCTAATTTGGTGACATGTACAAATTACTTAGTGCGAGCACGGTATTTCCGGGGTTATTGATCTGATGACATGCTATCTAGGTACATGAGAATCCTTTCTGATGATGTAGTAGCATCTTAGATAAACATAGGCCACTCAGAATATATTTTGCTGTTTCGTGATCTCAGCAATAGCCCAAAGTGGCTGAAACGAACGCACACACGTGGACCTGTAGCATGGTCCAGTTACGCATGATGAGAATAAATTTTCAAGCCAGCATGATAGTTCACGATACTTCATGTATTCTGTGCTTCGCTCTTACTGTGTGTGAACGTTGAAATAGAGGTCAGTACTACTGTACTCGTGTGGAAGAAACCACACCGAAAGTTGAAGGTTGGAAAGCAAGTGGTATACCATTGGAGGAGATCTTGATTTGAGCACACTTCCATCGCAATGCCTCATATGAATTCGGGTCACTCTAAGATTGCCAGCATTTTTTCATCCTGATGGTGCTGTGGTTCCAATATTCCGCTTTGTAATGCTCTGAACTCAACTCAACTCGACTCAACTTCTTGTGAGAAAATATTGTGCTAGCCGACGATACTTAGAGTCTGTTCGCACTTGAGCACACATGATCCAGTCTTGACCAAAGCTTGTAATCTTCAGAAGGTTTATTCACGAGCTCAAGCATCCACTTTTCGATTAAAATTCCTTAACCTGGAACACTTGATGGAAATTTCACTCAAATCCAGATGATGGTCAAGATATTATCATCCAGTGTTGCAGATCAAGACCACTGAACTTTGTTTAGCCTTTGTTCCTTACATTGATGTCCCAGCAATTGTGAAATCCTGGAAGAGGTTATATCAATACCTCTCTTATTATAAGCAACACGCCTGTTCCGGAACATGTGTGTTTGAATACGATGCAGTCATATTGAAAATAACATCACAATACCAATGACAGATTCACGGTTCCTGCTCTCTACGTTTTAAC
>JAULKQ010027746.1:0-31777 GCA_032356285.1 Smithsoniella earleae | reverse complement strand
TACTTGTTGTTATTCTTATTCTTACTCTTAGTCTGTCGCTGTAATCATTCATAGGGACCCGATTACTCGCGTCGCACCAGTGCATGCCCCGGCTGCTCACTGCTCGCCCTTCGGCCTCGTTCACCAGTGCATGGCGCTTAGTAAATTATAATCTCTCGAGGGGGGCCCGGACAAGCATTGTTCAAGAATGGGCAATAAATTTGTCCACACGGAACAACAACTTACTATTGTTTGCTGCAACTAACACGGGTGTTTGGTGATAGATTTTGCGAAACTACAGTTGAGTTGGTACAATGAATTACTTTCCGCAGTGGGCAGCGACTGCCATCGTTTCGTACATAGAGCCCGGTCCACTAGATCTTCATTCCCTTCTGTGGATTTCTATTAACGTCCGCAGTTGGCAGATATGTACGAATGAACCTTTCTGCTGCTCTACGCGATGCACGCAATCTACTTGAAAATGACCATGCGGAGGACGTTTGGGCACATGCAGCATATTTGACGGCGGATTTTACTGATACACCCTTCCCAGCGGCAGCACGCCCAAGAACGTCTGGCTTGGATACTGAGTATCCAGCATCCAGAAGCCACAGCCTTGATGGACACGATGCCAACAAAGAGGATCTGGGTAATAGATAATGTCTCCTCCCAGAGTGCCCTCTGGTTTCTTCTGGAGATCACTCTAGCGCCTCCAACGACTGTGAGCATGCCTATCCTTGTGACCACAGGGGCCACAAGCCGAACATCGCGTCATAACTTCCTCCAAAATCAGGTGCGGTATGACTGCCAGAAGGCAGAGCTTGACACGGTGATAGAACCACACAACTGTCATCTATCCGACATCCAGCTAGGGGAGGAAGGATACGAGAGGCGAAGTGCTTGTGATGACCCTCAACGACATCCTTAATGTGGACGTCTCAGATTTATTCCGTTCAGTATTGAGATGTATGGAAGGCTTGGGGCAACAGCTGACGGGTGAATTATGGAACTTACAGAATATGCATGTGCTATAGATGGTGGGAACATGGCAAAAGCAGCTTTTGTGAAATCCGTGTGTAAAGAGACTAGTATGTGTCTTATTAAGGGCAATAGGGACATGTTTCAGCGCTACATTGAGTCACTTGCAAGAAGTAGGTCGTGACCTCCAACAAGTAGAGCACTTTTTCTCTCGTGATGAATATGTAGAATTTCGCAGTTGAGTCAACCGCTTTTGCTCTGGTATGATACAAGAATTTGCCTTTATTGCGTTTGTAAGGGCGCAGAAACGAGGACACGCATGTCATAGAGATTTTGACAGCACAGAGGACAACTGGAGGAAGATGACTGAACCAGGATTGCGAGGGGTTGGACCGGGGAGAAGAGGGCGTATATTATTGGATAATCTTTTTATGGCACGTAAAAACATTTTGGTGCGTATAATTATCAACATACACACGATTGGTGTACTAAGCTCACAAACATCATTGCTATGCAGCCAGCACTTGACGATACATTACACCAGGTTATCGATCTCACTCTCCGTCATTTCTTTGCGTACATTGTCTAGCTCAGAAGTTATGGAAACCGAAAATAAATCATCCATTGTCTTTACGCCCGAGCATATCAAGAGGATGCGGGACATTCACACAGATGTCTGCTCAGCAATGTGCTGTGCAATACAACCACAGCGGAGAATTAGATTGTCGGCGAAGCTTTCATGCGGATACTAGAGCGGCATGATGACGTCCGTCCCACAGATCTATCACCAAAAGAAGAATTCTCGAGCAAGCGCTGGCCGGCGCATGAATCCGTCGCATGCACGTCCGAAGCCATGGGACCAGTGACAGCAGGCAAACTCAGCGCCACCTTTCTACATCACACCAACGGAGTATTATTCAGTTATCGCGACCCTTAGGAACTTTATTACCTACTCAACATCCTGCTCAGCACGAACCCAATGACGTGTCTACTCGTTGCAGACATACGAAAAACATCATGGAGATTGTCATAAAAGTACAACCGCAATTAAAAAATCGGTAATACAGCGAGGAGTAAAAAAGCGCACATGCCGCAGGGATCATTCGGAATAACTTGAACATGATGGACACGCTGTTTGGCTCCAGTACTGCATGAAAACCAACAGTAAGCGCTTGCACACGCAGAAGACTTCAAAACAACATGGAACGAAGCGTCTTCTGCCTGGCTCAGCTAACATTGATGATTGCAATGGAAAGTTGACATTATGTCTCCGTGGCCGGAACAATTAGTGCCGAAAAACCAGATATTTGGACAGGACGCTTGGGTGTACACGAGTTCGCGACCCTCAAATCAGAGAAGACAGTGGAATACCTTTTCCAAGGGCCACCGCTTGATTGTGATTGTGGGTCACAGAACTGCATGTATCTATGACCATCCGCAAGGGAGAGACGAAAGCCATGCGAAGGACATTTGAGGCAGGGTACCGTGTCTCCATTGCGTAACTGTATCTCTTCAATATCTCCCATACCCTGCTCGTAGGCTCAACTGTTAGCACCTCAGAATGGAAGGGATTGCGAGGGGAAGCAATGTACTGAAATGAGAGGCTCTAACTCAGAACCGCTTTCGGAAGGAGATGAACAAAGAAATACTATCTCCAGAGCTCGCAACTCCATTCTGGCCTTGTATACAGTAGAGGGGAAATTTGGGTTGAACTGAATACGTACAAGTCGGGGAACTGACACTAGGTTGTATGATGTGGTAAGGAACACTTGTGTCATGCATAATGATTCATAAAAAACCACTGGACGATTGGAGATACACACAATAGGTCCTCCGCTGTGGTAGCACAGAGAATCGATGGCGCTCCACTGTCCCTCGTGCCGGAGCACAGTGATATACCTACCCTGCAGCATACATCTGCCTTAAGCAAATAATAGCATCACTTCTATAAATCCTGACTTGACTTGAGCTTCGTCACCGTGCTAAACACGTTATACTTGCACCAAGTGGTATATGTTCAGCAGGCGTATCGCCCTTCTCAGCAATACTCAAAGGCGAAAGAAAAGGTGTCGATTAATTAAGAGATATTGCACACTAAATACTGATGATAGGTGAGAAAGGCGTGTTGAATCATCCGCGAAAGAACAGCTGCCCATGCTGACGAGGCAAACAAAGTCGTGCAACAGTCCTCGCGTGTAGAGCTAAGGCTGCTGATGTTCCTAAATTACCACTTGATCCCTCACATTCTAACCGTGATTTAGATTTGATGTACACACAATATTTCTTGTGGGTCATAAGTTCTGAACGTGCGATTGCTCTCGGGGTGCTCCCAGGTAATGTAAACGATATGAATAAATGAATCTATTCAAATCTCTACTACTTCGGGCAACTCTTACCGCCTAATTTAGAGTGACATGTTCGTATAGTTTGTTCAGTACTCTTACATATACCTCGTGCTGAGAAAGTTACATCCAGTAGTCAATTGCATTCAAGTTCGAATTACAACACTTGCTTCGAGTCCATATGGGTGCATCCGACCACTTTATTCTACAACCTTAAATCACTTGAAAGATAAAAAGAATGCCTCAAATCAGACTCGACAGGTTCAGCTTGCAACGGCAACTCAACCAAGTGCCGCGCGAGGATCACGGATCATACACCGAAAAGGTAGACGTCAGCATACTATCGTATCTTCACACCAGCATAAGGCGAGACACTATCTAAAACGCACGGATCTTTTTCCTTTGGACGTGGTCTAAAAACGTAAGAAAATGAAACGCTTGGCTGGAAGCTAGCATACTAACATGTCAGAGCACAGTGTTCCGAGAATTGAAAGGGACCCGCACCTGCAATCTCACGTGCTTCCTGATATCTTCTCGTCCATTTGCGTCACTAATAGATACATAATGCCACTCAAGTGAGTTGTTGTCTTTTAGGCTAGGCCTACATAGGTGCCATTACGATATCTCTGAATCAGCTTCGCGCTGGCTTTCAAAGTAGACAAATACGGCTTGCGCCTTGGGCCAGACACAAGCTGAATCGAAGTTTGTCGTACCCATACTGAACAAATGGGTTTGCAAGCATTCTGTTCAAGTTATGTCTGACCTCAGTGACAGAATGACCTCTCTGACTATACGAATGATAGCCAACTACAGGGGAGGGCGGTTTGAATAAAAACGAGAAACAGGAGAAACTAGTACACAGAAGCCGTTTCGTCATTGCGTGCGTTTTGCCATTGAAGCATGTCTCACTTAGTGGCGGATCGGATAGTCAGCTTTCCATTCTAGAACAAAACTATTGCAACGGATTTGGGAGGCATACGAAGGTGGTGGACGGACGAAAGTATAATGTGTTGAAGATGATATTTTGCGAGGACGGAATTGGTGTGAATTGCTGGATGGGCGAATCGTCAGTTCTCGAGCACACCGGTAGCCATGAATTTAGCACATGTGAGCAATCAGAAGAGGTAAGGTAGAACGGAATACGCATCCGATTAAACTTTCAATTGATCCTTGCGAGTAAATAATAGGCGATCATAATAATTCATAATTCGGTTGTACATCCGAGACAGGTTGTCCAGACTGAAGCACCGGTTGTGCATGTATTTTGTTGTTCTGAACTAGATTGGACTGTTTCTGCAGCGCTGGAATGCGGCCTTCCACGTTGCATAATCTTCTGTAAATTCTTCTATCCTGACCTTGGATAGTTGAGACATTCATACACGATCTAATTTTTGCCACTACCGTGGCAAGTTCAGTGCGTGCAAGTAAATGGCGACGCAACCTTGACGAATGGAGGAGGTTTTTACATCATTTGATCCTGAATGTTTTACTGGGCATGACACGGATTGGGATCCTGCCACAGTTTCTGTACCTCTTCAAATATCACTCGATTCATGCTTTGTCCCTTGTCCCTCGTCCTCCAGGCTGCGAGTTGACGAAGCGCAAATAGTTGTCATAGGTAGTTTCCATAAACACTGCACTGCCTACATATACGCCACTAAACTACATTGCTAACTGCGTCCTATTCAGTCACACAAATATCAAGGATCGTGTTCAGATGGTCTAATAGATGCCGAACTACAGAAGCAGTTATTGTCAATTTTCACGGAAGATGGAACCCAAAAAACTCCGCCTGCGGAAAGGTGGGAACCGCGAACCGTCGATGACATCTCCACACCAAAGCCTACCTGGGGCTTGAAGGACAATATCTTGCTCAACCTGAAGCATCACCCTGCTGTTGTGGAAGCTCAGTCGCGCCTCATGAAGCTCTATCCCAACATTGAATTTTGCCACATGCCTCCAGACGAGCAAATGCAGGTACCTCCCTTCTTCTCGTAACTTGAAAATCACAAATTTCATGTCCACAGTAGTAACTTGCGTCTACGGTTCTCCAAACATAACATCAAGCGATTGCCATTCATAATGCACTTGGTAGAATGGGTTTGCTATATTATGGCGCAAGTGTGCACAACACTGATCCAATTTTATGTGGTAATTTTGTCGCCCAGCTCGCGGACAGTCCATGAGCGGTGTTTCAAACGTACAGTCACACCACAAACCTAACGTAGCAACCGGTCTGCATGCGCACTACTATTGAAGAGAATCCAGTTACTTCCCGGAGTAACATTCGTGTACAGCCCAGAGTGAAGGCCCATAACCTACAGTTGTCCAGGATTGTAGGGTCAACGGAGCGAATGGAGCGGACGGTGACGCAGGGATGTGCCAGCAATTCGTTGCCAATGCTGCAGTTTCAGGTGATGAGTTTGTGTGGCATGTGGATGCAGACCCATTGAACATCAGCGAGCACTCACCTTGGGGACAAAAATTTGGCAGCTATTGCAACAGGGTACGAGAACGTTCCAGGGTGTTATTCTCCACAAAATGCCAAAAGAAGTCAGTTTCGATGTCAAGTTTTCTCTGTGGTTTCTTCCCCAACAAGTCGAGCTGTTCAGGCAACCCTAGAAAACGAGGCTGTGCTCACTCTGAAGCTTTTCCTCACTTACCAGCCCAGTACTATTGTGCGTGTAGAGCAAATAAATTTAATAAGAGTCTCCGTCGGTCTGTTTTCTGCTTTGGGTGGGGTGTGAGGAAGCCATGTGTCATTCATCAATCGCTCAAGAGAGTGTCATACTTTAACCTCGAACTAAATTGGTCAATCCAGTGCCTGTCTATTACAATTGTGTTTTAGACATGTAGAAGTCCGTGACCATGATTTGGCACCTTTTTAAGTAGAAACCGGTTTCTAACTCAACCATGGTTCATGACCTTGCCCTATCAGGATCTAATAACCTGTCGCCCAAAACCCACACGACGTGCCTGAATTGATTCACCACATTCAATTATGATCCTGAAACTCTTTTGCTGCACCTGGTGCCAGAATAGGTGGATGAGTGCAGTCCATCCTCTTCAGCTTTTACGCCTTAACTCATAGCTCTCTGTGAAGCTTGTCTGGAGCCAAAACACTGAGTGCTTACTTAAAAAGGAGAGCTTGAGCAAAGTATGTGCAACTGCATCTTCTGACCTCATCATCAGGAGCCACCTGTAAACACAAACGCTTGTAGTAGTCCAGTGTATGTCCGTTTCTAATTAGCTGGCAGAGCGCATCTCTGCACCTATCTTAAGCATTCAATTGGACTCTGGAACCCTTTTGTCCAGGCTTTTCCTATTAGGGCTCTGCCCTAAATAGCATATGAAATCCCTTGAGCTAGCTCATGCAGACTAGCTTGCTATTCCTATTCAGCTTTCTTGTGTAACTACATGATAATGCGCTGTATTTTCTGCACAAGAGGTCAGACCACCTTCAGGGCGATATTTAACTTGTCAGCATGTCAACTGGGAGAAAGGCACGTAAACACTTTCACAGATATTGCGGCTAGGTTTGCGCACACTTCGTGTAGGTAAGGTGTACATCGATTTAGGACTGAAGTTCCTCTTGTTGGTCGGCTTGAAAGTATGTGGGCGGTGGTGTTACGCCTTGGTTGCTGGCCTGTGAAACGGCGTGGTCGTGTACATAACAAATGTTGATTGTCCCTTGAGAGTCTATGATTCTTACTGTATGCCACAACAAGCTAAGCCGCTAGCTCACACTCTGGTATGCCTACGCCATGGTGGATGGTCACCACATTATGCCGCAAACAATCGCCGAATATAATCCTTTTTCAGTACATAAAAATAGGATTTGGTGCCCTGCAGCGAATGCGTGCTGCTGAAATCAACCATCCTAGATATCCTGTTCACGTCACCTCCAAAGGCCCTGCCTCACATTTGAGTGCTGTGCGCGCATAATGCTCTTGCTTATCCTCAAATCTTCATCACCACTACCCACTGCATCTACTTTCGCACTAGCGCCACCTCCCCAGATGTCCGTAGGGTTTCAGAGGGGTTCCAGAACCACTTAAAATCATGCCATTTAGGCACCTGCAACATGCTATTACAGGTACCTTGTACACTTGCTTAATTCGCTCTCCCAATTCCTGGTTCTTGAATGCCGAACCATAGCCACACTTGTGGATCCAGCAACACCGAGACAATGCTATGCCTACACGCTGTTGCAGTAGGATCACACTCCCGAACTGTTGTTTATTTCCTCCACAGAGATATATTTAGTGAACCACTATAGTTAGTGCACTGTCTCTAGGTACGCCTGTGGGTGAAAGTCATGTCACACAAATGGGCAGCAAATACTGGTTTTTTAATATCTGTTAGGACCTGTGAGTAGCTTCTTAATATATTATTCCATACGGATTGGTTTTTTGAGAAAGACCAAGCACATCATTGCATCTGAGATACTGAGGGTAGGTAATAATGTGCATGAGTGGCTACCGGGGGCGTAGCCGCTAGGCTAGGCTCCTGCCGTGGGTCGGTTATGCGGAGAAGGGGACTGGCAGCTCTCCTCTACTATCTGGGATTTGCACCGATAACTAACCACTGCTATTTTTTCACTGTATCTATTACGAACCCTGGCTGCTTCACAATACCCTTTTAAAATATCTCCTATGTGAACATGCAAGTTGTGCCAATGTGTTAAACCCTGAATTGATGGTACTACTAATGGGGGGAATTAGAGCCTGTCGGCTCTAGTGAGATGAATCCAGGCCATGTATCGCAAGTGCTGCACTCATCTTGCAACAATGCATCTTTGCAGGTGTTCATACACATTCACTTGCTTTCGTTGGGGTGTTATACCTGACCATTCATGCCCTGCCGGCGATGGTGTCACCTGAGGCGAGCTACTTGTTTTTTTTTTTTTCGCATCAGCACGCACTGTGTATCCAGGATCCGGGCAAGCCAAGGCTGGTAAGCATGATTGCTTACCTACAGACTAAGTGGGCAGCTGATGAACATGCGGAAACTATGTTTTTGGATACTCCGACCGATTGCGGTGTCTTTGTCAGGCCAACTCCTGGACGAATTGTGCTGATGGATCAGGACATCATGCACCGATTGTGCCCCCCTTCTTCTTCAGCCAACAGGCCTCGATACTCGCTGGTTTGGAAGCTAGCTCTGTTTAGCAAGCAAGAACAGGATGGGAGCAGATGTAGGGGTGCAGAGAACGAACAGGTGGGATGAAGATCCAACTGAATTTACATTGCTTCCTGTAGATATCTAGTGTCATGGCCTTACTCACTTGGGCAACAGCTTCTCATAATCGATTGTGAAGTTTCGTTCGTTTTCTTGCTTGCATGCGTTACAATCGAAAAAGAACTTGGTGATTCTCTTGTTTTTGAGCAGGCCCTGACACCAGGTACGTATCTTCAGCTACCTATTTACATGAATAATGGGATTGCTGTAATTAATTGCACTTGCCTTGTTGTCCTACGTAAACAGTAAAGCTGCCAAACAATGACAAGGACATCTGTGAGACACCGTCGCAAATTGCACATGTAACTGCAGAAAAAGTTTTGGACAGAAACTCTGCACGTAACTTGCTGTTATTCGGCTGTAGGGTGTGAAGAGGAGAAGAGACGGCGTGTATGGGCCAGCGGTGTCATTTTGTCTCCCAGACCGAGGCGATGTGTGCGATTTCGGATCAGCCACGCGAATGCGGAGCTTACAAAATGAGATTTGCAACAATAGATAATTTCGTTCATTGGCAGTCGCCTATATTGTTTTTGAGCTTCTTTGCGTGCCCGACTGGTAGCTGGTGACACCCCGCTTTCGCAGACCTCAAGTTCGTCGAGTTACACAGCCCACGCTTTCGTACATGTAGCATTAAAGTGTGCTAGAATGTATGAAGACACGCGAACCGTGCAAGCTATCTAGCTGCAGTTTGCTTTGATGAAGTGTTCGTGTTGAATCAAGACTGCTCTGTCGACTTCGGAATTGGTTGGAACCTTTCACCAGAGCTTGTACACAGTGACACTTGGAGACACGGTCAGCCGTAGATGTAATTTGTAACCTTGCCCTTTCCGTGTTAACGTGAGCCATGCAAAGCAGTCTTGGCGGTGCACCGCAGTGCTATACCGACGGAGAAGTTCATATACTTGATGCATGAAGCCTGAAACAGTTGGGTTCCCAGACACCAAACTGGGATAATCATGAAGCGCAATCACGACTGGGCACCGATGACCGGTTTTCGTGCTGATTGTGCGTCGAAGTGATGAAAAGCACTGGGTAGTAGAGGATTCTATTTTGGACGCATCTTGATCTGAACGAAAACATCTGTACTTCCTTACTTCTACAACGGCGTAGCACAAATCGCAAGAACTTCAAACCGTACCAAGGCTTACTCCAGGGCGCTCCCTTATGGACCCCACTTCTCGCTGCGCTGTGATAAGATAGAGAATCAATTGCTGGGGTATAAGCAATATAACGCCGATGCTTGGACGCAAGTAATTCGAACAGCGACACAGAGACTCAGACGTAGTTCAAGGTTCATTGAGTTGTTTTTGAGCGGAAATTGGGGTAAAAATCGACAAAGCCTCAATCGGGGATGAAGCCATACTCGTGTGTAAGCGTGCCATAGGGGTCAAAGGAGTTACTGTCCGTAGCCAGGAGACAGGATGGCACACAGTTGCCTTTGGTGGGGTCCAGGATCCGGGGAAAGCAGAGTTATTGCACCCTGGCAGTCTGCAATGGTATTACAGGCAACTAGTGTGAGTAGCTTGGGCTGATATGGGGAGTGCATCAAGCCCAGCCATAGTTTCGTGGGGCCGGGCATGCATAAGGTCTGCAAGTGCAAGAGAACACACTGCCACTGTCACTCGCGAGGTGTGTATGAATAGGCACGAGGAGTAGCATTGATGAGTGTGACCAAGGTGATTGAAGTGCCACTGGTGCAGCGCCTTCTTACCATGCGCAGGCACAAACCATAGGATTTGCAGCCACGAACCGAGATGAGCGGAACACTCATCGATATTCGACCTGTGGCGACAAAGATATTGAGTCCAACAAGCGATGTGTCGGCAACGTTCAGTTTAAGTTTCTCAGTGTATTCTTGAGCAGAAGTACCGTACTTGGATGAGATGTGACGTGTTTGACGTGATGCGCCTTGCTTCAGGTTAGAGCAGTTTCAAGCAGCACTCCTCTCTCGAGCCTTTGTTCTGACTCATTTAGCCACCCTAGTTCTATTGTCCGTTCATGCACTTTGTGAGTGCCAGTGGTTCTCATGCTCCCAGGTTGATTTGCGCTGTGCTTCATTTATAGCTTTGTCTCAATGTAGACCTCACTTCCCGCACCCCTAACATTACAGATGTGATCAAAACACGCTCAGGTATCTCATTGCTATTCTTGTAGTTGACTCAACCAATGTATTACAACAATCAATCACAGGATCGAACAAAAGCTCCTTGTTGAACCCCATGCCCGATTCATATTCGTAGCCATTGACCCGACATAACTCTGGGAAACGAACCTTCCCGCGCACCGGTCGACGTAATGACGACTAGTTTGTTTACTTCAGCGGACGATGCCCTGTACCGCGCGCAGGGGTCGTTTTTGTCTTCAATCCTTGAAACAGTTTCATTGCTCACGCTAGACGAATTTGGTTTTCTTATGATAGCAGTCGTCTTCGCACCTTTGACGACTGAAGGTTATTGGCATCTCATTTGTCTCGTTAACACATAATATCTTTCAGTGTATCACTTCAATCCGCTTCAACCCCGATGCCGGCGGTCAGAGTCAACGTCGCACCAGTAGTCACCTCGTGCCCGAATTCTGCAGAACCGTTCACCTCGGGGCAAGTCTCAACTGAATCATTTTGACTGTTCAACACCATTCACACGGCTCAAGCACTGGGAAATGTTTGCACTGAAACAGCAACCTCTTGATTGCAATGCAATTGAGCCAGCCTTGATAGTCCGCGCTATGACATTCCGCCAGTTTCTTCTTGCACTAAGCGGCTAATTTATTATCGTTCTTAGGCTCATCTGAACCAAAATGACTTCGTCAGATGCAGATAAAGCCGTCTCAATTGCTGAGATCGAGATGGAGTATCGCGTCCAGCTCTTCAATAGGTGCCTCCCCTAATACTCCGTATGACTCGCGCAGCGAGGTCTTTCCTATTATCCTCTTCGAGCAGCTGAACGAGTGTTAGAAGCACATTGTAACCCATGGGTACCTTTTATCAGACTTCTGAATAGCTCACAATATGCGAATGCAGAATGACAGATGAATGCTTCAAGAAATGTATGGACAAAAAATTTCGCGAAGGTGACTTAAACCTCGGGGAAACCAGTTGTGTGGATCGATGTTGCCACAAGTACTGGCAAGCTACTGCAATAGTCGGCCAGAAATTGGGCGTTCAAACACAAAAGAGTTAGAGCTTGAACGTCTGGGCCTTGCGGAAATCAACGGCATTTATGTGGTTATAACGCCCGAATGAATTCTCGCATCGACTCATTTTGAGAACTTGGAGCGTAGACCCACGCCATTTTTCTCGGTGGGCAGCTGTTGTCGTTCGTCCCCCTTTCCCGCACCATCTCAAGCGTGAAAGGCTTCATGGCTGGAACACCACAGGTATCAAGAACTGAATTATGTGCTTCTAGGTGTTGGACTTGATCTTGTCTGGGCGCACTAGATTGGGATACTTGCTAATCGAGGGGCTGCAGCTCCTCGCCTCTACATTGACCGTGTTCTTACAGATTTTTACGTGCTAGGCTGAAACTGTAACCACTTTCCCCTTTCCGTAAAGCTTCGACCCTTTTTGGCCCCACCCTCTGCAATACTGACATTCCTAGTCCAGGCAAGTACTGGTTGATGTAGCCCATTGCAAGAACGGGATGCTTCGCAATCCACGCTCTGAGAAGTTTATGGAACACCGCGCTGCAAGCTAACTCGCAAAATCGGCCAACGCTCACTTTCTTTCTGGTGCTGTCATCGTCTTCAACCTTTTCAACTCGTGAACTTGCCCCAAACACTCTCCTGGTCTCGGCTCCAGCTATTGGCCCGGGACAAACTAATGTCACGCTCACGCCTCTCTTCTGAACCTCTGCGGATAAGGTGCTGAAATATCCCACTAGGGCATGTTTTGCAGCCGAATACTCTGCCTGTCCAGGCGAAGGGACGCAGCCAGCCATGGATGCGATTGGGACAATCTGGCCATATCCTTGCTCTAAAAATCTAGGCAAAAATGCTCGTGCAACGTCCATTGATCCAACAGCATTTATAGATATGATTTCGTGGGCTATTTCAGCAAGCGTATCTTCAGCTGCAGCACTCTGACTGGCGCCTGCACAGTAGAAACACGTTCATCCAGCTGCCACTTCCCTTAACAATTTCCGACTGGATCAATCCTGTGATCTCCTGCAAGATCTCAGTTCACCAAGGCTAACCCTCAAGGTGCCAATTGGGTTAAACTAGGTATGAAGCTATGTAGACGACTTGGAGTATAATCGTAACGTTTGCCACTATAGAAGGCTTCGTAATGAACTTGGAGGTATGAAAGAAGAATATTCATGTCATAGTAGAATGCAATCACCATTTTGGATAGTTAAAAGATTTCACTCGCAGACTTCCTCCGTTTTAACGCAAATATCCCGTCTTCATTTGAGTTGCCGTAAGCTCAGTTACCCCTTCATGCTCTGCCTTGTTCAACACCTCCAAACTTTCAACATCATCATACCGTATACACAACGTAATAACATTGGCAAACATTTCTGTCTGATGCTACTCATACCTGCGCAATAATATTTCACCCCTCGAATGGCCCCACGTACTCCTTGAACAACATTCGTGCAACCAGACCCATTCCGCCAAGGGACGATCAGACCTAGCTCGAATAGTTCGAGGTGCCATGCTGAACAAGTATCTTGAGGGGGGGACTAAACCAATTCCACATTTTCGCCATATAATACTTGCAATACTCTATCACAGGCTGACAGATCTGAGCTGGGCGGTGTACAGTTTGTCGGGATGACAACGGGAGAATCGGCGCAACTCCTGCCGGGCTTGCCCATACGTACAGGTTGTTTGAGAAAACGCCCTTCAAAAAGCACGCGTGAAGAGAGCTCTACTACGATCCCATCTCGTTCGCTGAAGAAATACTCCAGCCTTGATGCAGCTGCCACGCTAATGTTGCGTCGATCTCAATCAGAAATTAGAAAGGGCCGTGCATCGCACGCTGCTCCCGGTAGACTGCGAAAAAAGTTCGAGACAAGATATAGATATTCTATGAAGTTCTAATGCTTACAGGAGTTACGTTATGTGAGGTAAGTTGGGGAGCCCTGTAGCTGTATTGCTTAGAGATTTGATGTTGTCAACTATTACATACATCTGGATAGGGGATGACTGTTTGCAAAAGGCAAAGTTTTGGAAGAGATATCAATTGCCAGCAGGGATATTCAGAGCCTTCCTATACTCCCCAAAGCTTTGAAACTCTCAAAGGATCGAGCTATTGAACCCCTGTCGTTGCACTGTGAGTTAAATGATCTGGTACATTCATGGCAAAGGGACATCCCTTGTAGCTAGAATTCACGAACTATTCTTATAGTTGATGCAGCTGAAACATAATTCAAGTACATGTGACGGACCTATATTGAGATATGGACCCAATTTGAGTACTAAGCTTCCTATTAATTTGATCCCGAGGCATAGAAGCGAACCTGCTGCCAGAATAAGGTAGTCCACATGCCCAGTGGTGTCAAACACATCAGTTACAAAATTACCCAATACCTCAGGTGACCCAGTTACATCCACAGGTTTGATGTAAACATCACTTGATTTTCCAGACACTTCCAAGCATTCCTCCTGAACAACCTACATACACGGCTCTGTGCTGAGAAGGAGGCTCTTAGATGCCTGCTTCCAGCTTAAGAACACGAATTCAACATCTGGTTGTACCATACACCAGGATGCCGATGGCTCAATTGATCAACATGTCACAAGTAAAGCCTGAAAAACGTAGTTTACTCCAGAGTGCTGGTTATGCTTTGTAATGCAGTTGGCATCCTTTGGCATCCTTCGCGACAAGTTACAATATCATCCTCCGGTCTTGTACCATGCCCTTCACCAAACTAGTGGTCGACATTTTGTCGATTCGGAATCGTTTCGGAGCATTGAAGTGTTGACGGAGCACATCGATGAGTTCTGACTTCAGCATTTTGATGATGATACTACGCAAGTAGAGCTGTTCTAGCAGAGTGAGAGGATGATCTTCTTCACAGAGGGGGTGAAGGTAACCCATCAGTGACTCACCGCACAAACTCGCCATCCTTAAAAGCTCCGTGTGGACAGAGTCTCATAAAAAATTCGACCAGAATAATATCAAAGGAGACAACCGGGAAGGCGTTCTTTCACATTTCTTTCAAAATGCTCTTTGATAGGATTTGTGAGCTGTATTGATATGGACCTTGAAAGTAGGGTGCGCACTCCTAGACGTGACACATCTCTTGAAGCGAGCACGATCGTAGCCCCTTGCTTTGCCAAGTACACAGACAAAGCTGCTCCCAGCCCACTGCTCGCCCCAACTACAACTGCAACTTTATTTTTAAAAGCATCTTGAGCGTGTTTCCCCAAGGTCAATAATTGAATGTCAGCGTCTGCTCCGGCCAGTGTGCCGAACAGTGTAAGCAGTATTGTCCCACATGCAGCTGCGATGGCCGCACATAGCGACATTTTAAACACGATACTCGCGCAGATAGCCGCAGGGAAGGCAACCCAGCGCGCACAGGCAAATATACGTGCGTATACAGATGCCATAACGCTGCGAGGAGCTAAGCAGTGACCAACCTTGATACTTCCTTGAAATCTACGAACACATATCTGATTAAAGCAAAATCGTTGCTTTCTTACTTTGAGCTTTGCACTCAATCATTGAAAATATTACAACGAACGCTGATGATAATATTTGACGCTACATTCTGTTTCTTGTAAGCTTGTAAGGGAGAATTTCATGTCCTTAAAGATCGTCCTCTTCTCATCGTGCGCAGGAGAAGACCCAACATCATCTGTGGACATACTTGAAATTCGCAATATTTTGGATCCGCCTAATCTGTACGAGTTCTCCGATACACCCGCCTCTCAATAATTGGCAGTCTACAAATGCTTCATTAAGTGGAAATTGGTGCCGCGGCCTCACCAGGGAATTACATGTATATGTAAACAGCCTCATCTTGCGCGAATCTATCAGAGCAATTTTCTTTCACACGTCGCTAAGCGTAAATCTCTAATTCGGAACTTTCTTGGATTTTGGATACCAGTGTTAATTGCTCCCATGTTATGCAATGAATTCTTGTGTTCCTCGCTATCTAAAATCTTTCGACGTGCTCCACCCCATTTGTGCCGATACGGGGCATCTCAAGCTTAAGTTGACACTCTCCATTACTGGGCCGTGTCACAAACTCTTTGAATTATCTATCTGCTCCTGATGGGTGTCCTTGGTCAGCAACTATCCAGCGAACTTCAATTTTAACAGAACTCTACAGTGTGATGTATTCGAGGCTCTACATGAGTTATGAGCGGTTTTATTCTATCATTAGTTTTTTCCAGCTGAACTAGAATACAGTTTGCGCTCTTTGTTCAAGAGAAGCAGCTGACATTAAACAATGCCAAAAGACGGCAGAAGCATACTCGACAGACGTCTAGAGGATAGAGTATCACAGGCGGTTCGTCCAGGGGAGCATATGGAGCTTGATGAATTAGTTGGAGTGTTACGTGAAGTATATCCTGAGTATCGTCGACAGAAACTGAATCCATTTGCCAGAAAAGTCGAAGAGATTCTTAGCAACAGGGACGAAGGCTCAGAAGCGTGTTTGCCCCCGCTACAAGGTCTTACCACTCCAAAGGTACATAATTACCCATAAATGTAACCTCGTTCTTTTGCGTGCAGAAATTGTTTCTGGAATTCTTACATCGTTCAAACACGTACTTTACAAGTCTAATGACCAGTACGTCCGTGCAGGAGTCAGAGCCAGCCGTGGCGAGTGCTCCAGATACAGTTGTACCTTCTCAGCTTAACACATCTATTACAAGAATGTACAATCAGACAGCTGTGCTCGCACAGGCTACAGCAGCCGGCCCTCCGGCCCAGGTTGTTCATGGCATGGCATCCAAAGACGGGAATGACGGCGGCCAAACAAACACTGAGCATAACTTTGGTGCTATCGGGGGGAAATCAGGAGCAGGAGGAGCGGATACGATGCTGCCCCTGTTATCCATCTCAGAGCAGCCTAGTGAAGCCCGGCACCCGGCGGTAGATAGCAAGCAGCAAGATGACGACTCGAACATAACTTCGAAGCTTCACAAGAAACGAGTGAAGTCGTCAGACTTGAAATCACGTTCGCAAAAAAGGGGAAGAGAATCAGCTGGCGAGGCTGGTCCAGCAGCGAAAAAATCGTCCATAGTTTCACCGAAGAGGATTCACTACTCAGACTTAGGAGGCATCGAAGATGTTCTCTTCGACATCCAGCAGCTTATAGAGTATCCTCTTATGCATCCAGAGGTGACACGTCCACTCATCAACGAGCTCGTGCTCCACAGTCCGTATTATTTATCCACACCCCTCATTTTCGTGACAATTTAAGTTGAAATTCATCTTATTTTTCGCCAGTTAACTCGCAATCTACGCATGGATTGAGCCTCGGTAAAACTACATGGCATTGACTGCAGACAGTGATGCTACCAGACATTAGAAACTGACATCCGAACCACAATAAAAGTTCGTATCTGAGCTGCGCAGGTGTACGCATGGCTGGGAGTGCAACCACCGCGAGGCGTGCTGCTGTATGGACCACCTGGTTGCGGAAAGACGGCCCTCGCGAATGCCATTGCAAACGAATGCAATGTGCCATTTCTACGGATTTCAGCCCCAGAAATAGTTTCTGGCATGTCAGGTAGTCCCCATCCGATGCCCTCCTTTAATTCAGTTTAAAGTGCCAAGTACCAACGATTCACATTTTTTCCTCCCGGTCTGATGTCTCGTAGGGGGCTCATTTGATGGATTCGTGTCGTACGATATTATTGTTTTGAGTTTCCCACATCGAGGGGATTGATGGTTTCATGATGGTGTGTTGGGGGGGGTAGGTGGGTGATGCTTACTCATGTGTACCGTTTGCAGGAGAGAGCGAAGCGAAGCTTCGCGAGCTGTTCGCTGATGCAGCAGCAGCAGCACCCAGCATTCTGTTCATTGACGAGATTGATGCGATTGCACCGAAGAGAGAGAACGCGCAGCGGGAAATGGAGCGGAGGATCGTCGCACAGATGCTGACGTGCATGGATGACTTGACACCCGCGCAGGCCACCCCCAGCGCGCCAGAATCTGCAACAGGAAGCGCGCAAGATCCGCCGAAGGGTGCGGTGGACGGAGTGAAGCACGTAGTTGTGATCGGAGCGACGAATCGGCCTGACGCGCTGGACCCCGCGCTGCGCAGGGCTGGGCGGTTCGACCGCGAGATTTCGCTTGGCATCCCGGGGGAATCGGCACGCGAGAAGATCCTGAAGGTCCTGTGCCGGAGCCTCCGGCTTGGGGGCGGTGTAGACATGGGGGCAGTCGCTCAGGCCACACCGGGGTACGTTGGAGCGGACCTCAGCGCGCTAACTAAAGAGGCGGCTGCGCTGGCTGTCACTCGAGTGTTTGCGCACCTGGAAGTCGCCTCAGCAGCCCAGATTGCAAGCAGTGGTGGCACAGGTGACCCTGACTGTGCGATGCAGCTGGAGGACGGGGCGGACGCGGAGAAGACAGTCCGACAGACGCTGGTAAAACGAGGCCCTCTGACGGCTGCAGAACTTGAGGCGGTGGCTATTACTGCACAGGACTTCGAAGGCGCTCTGAAGAAAGTGCAGCCCAGCGTCCGGCGCGAGGGCTTCTCCACGAAGCCCGACGTTTCTTGGGCAGACGTTGTGTGTTCTGTACTGGCCTTGTGCGCTGTACTGGTTGCAGGGTTGCAGCCTGCTTATGTGGGTGAATTGCTTGTTGTTGGTAGCATGAGTCAGTGACACAGGGCCGTGTGGGCAGGGGTCTTTGGAAGGTATCAAGGAGGAGCTCCAGTTTAGTATCTCGATGCCGATTCGGTACCCTGACCAGTACGCTGCGCTGGGTGTGTCTGTGGCGACAGGGATCCTGCTGTTCGGCCCTCCAGGCTGCGGTAAAACGCTGGTGGCGAAAGCTGCTGCTGCGGACTGTGGAGCAAACTTCATTTCTATCAAGGGGCCTGAGCTGCTGAACAAGTATGTCGGGGAGAGCGAGCGAGCGATCCGGCAGCTGTTCTCTCGTGCCAGGGCTGCCAAGCCGTGTGTTGTATTCTTTGATGAGCTAGATGCCCTCGCTCCTCGGCGTAGTGGTGGTGATAGTAACCATAGCAGTGAGCGGTGTGGGCTTACCCGGCTTTCGTGGGACAGTGCTCGCTGTTGTTGCACTCGCGCAATCCTCAAAAGGAGCCACCATGTAACCAAGGACAACCCAGTGTTTGCTTGAAGATGTGATGTCTTGTCGCGACACGTCAACGGCGTTACTTGCTTGTAGAGTTGTCAACCAGCTTCTGACGGAGCTGGATGGGGTAGAGACTCGTACTGATGTGTTCGTTCTTGCGGCAACGAATCGCCCTGACATGATTGATCCTGCCTTGCTGAGGCCCGGCCGTCTGGACAAGGCCCTATATGTGCCGATCCCCAATGCTGCTGGACGTGCGTCAATATTTGCAGCTCTTGCAGCACGCTCGCCGATCTCTCCAGAAGTTGACATTAGTGCCTTCGCTGCGAACAAAGCGTGTGAAGGCTTTACAGGGGCAGACCTGGCCAGCCTGTTGCGTGAAGCTGCAGTTTGTGCGCTCAAGGTGCTCGTTCAGACTTCTTTTGATTATATTGAACCCTGACTTTTCACAACACTTGTTTTCTCCTGTATGAATCAGTACGGAGTATGATGACCATTAGCTGTCCTGTGTCATTAGTAACGATTACAGACATCAGTTATACCTGCTAGTTAGTTACAACTTGCGTGATGATAGTAGTGTCAGCCCTTTTGTAACCAGTACCACAGGTAGAGAATAGAGAGCTGTTAGTTAACTGCTTTTGATCTTACAACAGCTGCCGCTGCACGTATTCCCTTCCTGCCTGCCTGTACTTGAACGGTGACCGAGATGATACAAATCGAACTAGCTGATCAGTAGGTTGTGGTTCAGTCTTCACTTGAGATTTTTCCCAGCCAGATCAGAATAGTCCATGCAAGCTTTACAGTACCACTGGAGTCAGTGAACTGTGCAATTATCATGTAGTGAGTGATGTGGCAATCATTCAAGTATACATCCAAGTTTGCTTGGTGGCAGGGTGAATCACTCCTGTGTTACAATCTCTACTCAACGCTGACGATTAACTTGCAGGAATCAATATCTGCGCACTGTCAGCAAATCCAGGGGAATGTCCAGCAGGAAACCCCAACTCTGTCGCTGCCTGATATTACAATGGCTCTATCACAAGATGATGCTTCCGCTCCAAGTTCGCAATTTACACCGTGCTCTCATAAGCCTGTCATATCCCTGAATAATTTAGTGTCTGCATTACAAGCAACGCGGCCCTCAGTGTCAGAGCTGGACCGTGCATTGTACGAGGGCCTTCGTGACCAGTTTACCTCCAACCGGAGAAAGCCAGCAGATGCACCTAACCTCAATTAGCCCGTACTTTGGATTCATCCGCTTGTAATTTTCATTCAGGATCATTCAAACAGCTGAGACGTACACCGTAAAAATGCAAGCCGTCCATGATGAGTACCTGCACACAGATGTTCAGAATTCATCAAATTCTAACAAAAAAACTTTCCTTCCGTACAATTCAATTGCTCCATATCTCTCCATACACCCTCGAGTTACGAAAACCACAGTTTTCAAGATTTTCTACAACTGATCGATTCCACTACCTCATTGCCTGACATTGCCATCAGTTTCCTGGACCCGAGGACCTGTCACTATCGAGAGGCCCGTGCTTTTCTGCGTCTCGCGGACTCTGCAAGTGCTGCTTTTCCAGCTGCGACCACAGCCGGGGTCCTGCTGTTGGTCACAGCATTCGATTCGCGAGCCATACCCGAGTAGGTCCCTTTCCGCCTTCGCGGAGCATCCGACAATTCGACGCCGGGCTCGCGCTGTCGGGGGTACGCTAGCGCACTCGTACTTCTCGTATCGGGTGCAGCCCTCCCAGTACAATACCGCAAGTGTCCTGACTCACATCCGGTCGACTCCGTTCCAGGGCAAGCCGACGAACGCTTGAAATGGTTGAAACTGTGCTTTTTATGTACCCCGTCCACCCAAGACGCACCCGAGCGCGCTCGCTCGCGCTCGGGATTCGATAGAAGGAGAGCGCGCGAGTAGGGGGCAGCGACGAGGTGGCTTTCGTGCGGCAGCAGAAACCACCGGGCGGTGCAGTTCCGGCACGCGTCGTACCTGGCGTCCTGTCGGTAGTAGCTGAAGCTATTACACAGCGATGGGCCCTGAAGACACCTGACTGCGTCTTGTAGCTGCTGACTCAAGATTTCTTCGATGCTGCGGGGCTTGGTGTGAGGCTGGATTTGACAGGCTTCCAAGGCAGGGTCCTGGCAGCTGAAGCCGTTGCGAATCCAGGCGGAGACGTTGCTTTTGATGGCGTTCAGGCCAGCTGGTGGCTGATAGGAGTGGTGTTTGAACGCTCCTGTGAAAAAAGGTCGTGCAGTCAGAACATATGAACTCAGTTCAAAGTGTTCAGTTCGGTACAGACTGTGCGCACTGCCAGCAGCGTATTTCTCCGTCGCGCACAATTTTACTACGGGGGGTGCACACAGGCTAGGATACGGGAAGCTTCCAGAAGCTTCCTGTGAGTGGGTGATCGAGTTCCAGACGTCATTCGCGCTCGACAACAGGTATCGATTTTTCGCTGGGCTACTAGTGTGAATTAGAGTGACATCCCAACGCCCCGGTGCCCCTTCTCACCTTTTCACCAGGGACAGGATACAGCGTTTCGAAACCCCTGCTCCTCGTACCTGTCTCGGGATCCATGACATATTCCGGAAGCATCCGGAAGCCATGCTCCGCGATTGCAAGCACCGCGGCAATGACGTAGTCGACCTCGGCGTCGTGCATTAGATAGCTGAAGTAAACCCGGACCCATCCCGGCTTCAGCCAAGCGTGGCTGGCGCCCAGGGCGTCGATGTCGCGTGCACTGCCGCGGGGCAGGCATGTCGCCATGAGGGAGTCTCGGAGGAGACGAAGGCCGTACGGGCCTGCGCAAGCGCATCCTGCTCGAGCCTGCGGGAATCAATCAGTCAATCAATTTCGGGCGTAAGACCCCGTTTTTTTACCCTCCGCCCAGGATGCCAGTACAGCACTTCGCTTGCAAGGACAACGATTGAACCACATGGAGTTGCGCTCAACCTGAATGCCGAAAAGGTCGTTAAGCAGTGCGGCAACAAACTGGGGATGCAAGGCCTTGTAGGCGGGACTGCTCTTGTGAGGAGGGTGAGGAGAGGAGCGAGGGAGATTGGGTGTTGGAGAGCTGCCTTCGAGCCTCACTGGTGCTATGATGTTCAGGCTAACCAAGGGTAGGCGAGCGTCTGCGTTCCAAAAGGCAGCCCTGTCGCTCCCAACCACCTGAATCAGAGGATGCCTGCCCCAAGTGTCAGCAGCTCGAAGAGCATTTGCTACAGGCTCCTTCTGGGTAATCAAGTATCCGAGAGACCTGCAGCCACAGGGGCTAGGTAGCTCGGCAACTGGTCGTCCTAATTTCGTAGATCTCACGCAGAGAGCAATGGTTCACCTGTGGAGTTCAAGGGCTGCAGCAGCACGGACAGCACCAATGATGTCCGGTGTCCCAGCTTCTTCTCTCTTCTCCACACTCTCCTCATACCAATGGTGTTTCTCAGTCACAAAGCGCACTGTGCCGCCCCCTGTACCCAGACTCTCCAGCAGAACAACTCAAGCAACGCTCCAGGTCACTCTGCCGCTGCGTGAGCATGGACACAAGCCAAAGCACACTCTAATGAACATTTTGTGAACTACTCGTGCTACCGATCTTGGGCTATTTGGGGCTAACTAGTGTTACTCAGTACCAAGACACTGACAGCACATCAATAGCATTTGCATGAGTGGTTGCCAGCAGACTGGCAACGAGCCCCTCCTCTCGGTTTCAATCCGACACTGAGTCAGCTCCTATTGACAGGAGTGCCAGGGGGGGGTTCACAGATTGGCCTTCTGATCTACTGCTTTTCGGGCTTCCAGCAATACATGATTAAGTATACTTTATGGTGACTGCGTATATACTAGTTCTACATGTGATAAATCAGGAAGAACCTGCACACATCTCATACGGGACACTGCTCAGCCAGCCGAACCAGAGCTCCTGTTTGTCTGGCAGTTTCTGCTACCCTTGCACATGTGCACATGTACATCTACACCAAGAACGATGACTGAATTGATGACTGAGAGTCCGGGTTTGTGGCTGCTGGATAATGTTACACGCTGATCGGCAGAGAGATGACACTGCAAAGCGTTCCAATCACCAACTACGATCGCGCGGCAAGAGCATGGGAACAAAGCTTGCAAGCACACTGCAGCATGCTTCCTGGCCCGGCAACAATCACTAGCCTGCTTCAAGTGAAACTGATTTAGCTCTTGTAAAGCGAGGTCTCTCCCTCTTTGGCCATAATTCAAAGCAAGTCACCACTTGCTTAATTTGCCAGTCAAACCAAACCTTGGGAGGAAGGCGCTACCACAGAGCCTGCTTCATGTTTCTAGCAGGCGGTATACTCATTGCACCACGAGCTAATAGCAAGCAGCCTGTACTGGCAGCCACTATTATCGCGTACGCTCAAGCTCCTTAGAAACCGAAACCACAACGCCAGTGCAGCCGAGCTCACTGTTATCGGATATAGAGCAGCAATGTAAGTTGTAATTTTGAGAATCTGAGGCAATTGAATGTTCCGTTTTCTACATCTTGGAAGGATTTCAGCTTGTTGAACCAGCAGGCGGCGAGACGAATGCGGAAGCTACGTGGAGCTGCGGTATCTAGTGTGCTTGGAGAAAGGCTTCTCTGGCTGGCTCTGTGGATCACACCCCCACAATGCTGATTATTTCGCTCGTACATCACTGACGCTAGCTACATTGAGCTATTATTACGGTGTATTACAGTGCAGGGGATCTAGTGGCTCGGACCTGGAGACTGTGGCTGTGAGGCTTGGACCACGCATCTGCGAATAACCAGGATACCGCTTGCTCCAGGACCCCCAGGCAGCTTGTGTGGTGAGAGGAGGACAGCATCAGCACAGCCCCCGTGGGAGCTACCAAAGCCTCTAGAATCTGCCCATTTGGCTGCAGCCTGATGGGTATTGTGTGCTGTCTCACTTCCACTTGTGGCAGGTTGCACAAAGCAACTAATCTCCTTGGATGAAGCGGCACTGGCATAGTCAAACACTGCGATGGCACCATACTGATGCAGTAAGGATGCAATTGCACGAACGTCAGGGGCGATCCCAGTGACATTGGATCCCGCTGTGAAAGAGCCGATGACCAAGCGGGGCCCGGTGTAGCGCTCCAGCTCCTGTTTCAATTGAGACAAATCTGGGTACCCTTCTCCATCCTCTTGGATGACCTGAACGCTGATGACACATGATATGGCACTCCATTTGTGGGCTTCTGAGCGGAAATATGGGGTCCAGAGTGAGGTAATAATAATAATAGCACAGTTGGCATAAGTAAATTTCCGTACAGTCCACGCCTGCTGACCTTTGTTACAGATTCTTCATTTTAATGATCAAGTGATGCAGTATGAAGTTTTGGATTTCATTCAAGACTACGGGCATGGAGCACTTTGGTGCACTTAGTACAGTAGCTTTCTGTTTCTGTGTATTTGGTACACACCACTGTGTCCACATCCAGCTCTCGCCACAAGAGACAGTTGGAGTGGTGCTCCAGAATACTGTACATTACAACTGGTCTTTGTGTTCCTTTTGGCACTGTTGCAGTCAGTCCTAGCAGATGTGCTAGCTTGTACACAGCTGCTGTCATTCCTGCTCCAGTGAAAATGACTGCATACTCACTCAGTGGTGCATTTACACAGCTTGCGATGCACTCCCTTGCTTGCTGGTGCAAGTCTGCCGTCTTTGTTGCACATATACCGACGTCTGAATGAACATTTGCATACCATGGGTAGCAGTGGCGGTCGAGGAACGACTCTGTGCACGAGAGCAGGCGACCTGATGCTGCCCAGTCTGCGTAAACCATGGTTTTGGCACCAAATGGAGATTTGAAGCTGATGTTGTTCCCGATTATTGACCTTCTCAACTGATCTAGCAGTCTCTGCTGGACGGGTTGCCGTTTGGAATCATTGTACGACAGCAAAAACTTTTTGCCGGCTTCGACGGGATTCTTGGGTTCCGCATTTTCTGTGCAGGTGTTTGGATGCTGCACGTGCTGAAAACTTGCTGCGCAAAGGTAAGGATGGGAAGATTTTACGAGGTGTGCCTGAGACTCTTGTAGCGGTTGGGACGATCGTGCAGTGCCAACGAGGCTTGCCTGCGCAATATCATGGTCAAAAAGTGCTTGATTTAGTTTGCGATTGCTGCCAAGATCTGCTGCGGAGCTTTTGCTTTTAAGATACTCTGTAAACGACGGAAGTTCCAACGCAGCGAAATGAGCCTTTGCGGAGTGCGTTGGACTTCCCGCTTGTACTCGAGTTGTGATACTACCAGCTGGTATTTCCTGCACGCTTGAAAGGTGAGTAAGGAGGCATTTTACTCATCTAGTTACAGATTGCAGCTTTCTCAGTAGTTCACCCTTGGTGGTTGTACATTGCAACACGAGCATGCCACGCTAGGAGGCAGCTCGGATAACTGATTGTACTTCACATCCTTTGCAGCATAATCACTTCCAGAAATTTGGAAATCTTGTGAATTATAAAGCTGATAATTGCAAAAAAACTCCATTCGAGTACACTGTAACGCGTAGTATTCCTACGTTTGTCATCTACGAGTGTAATCAAACCATGCTCGGGAATAGCGAGTGAGTCCTGAAGGGGTTATAGTTTCAAGAACGGTTCTTATAATTCAGTAACCTGCACGATTATTCGCCCACAAACTGGCACGAATACAGGTTCAGCTCCCATTTGGAGCCCTGCTGTCACAGCCATGGTCATGAAAGCATTCAACCCATTCATCCCGTACTAAAGCAGTTGCTCTCGAACAGCCTATCACATTAGTAGATGAAAGTTGTCTCGAGCCAACAGCCGCTCAGCCCTGGCTTGGCCCGTCTTTCCTCTGAGGAGTGTTAGTTGGTTCCGGTGCTCGACAGTGACACGCAGCAGCCAACGCAATTTCGCTGTGAGAATCGTACTAAGTAAATGCTATGATAAATATGCGAAGCACGGCACAGGTTAATGGGTTATTTTTTGTGCATGCTCCCGGGCTTGTTCCAGGTTTTATCAGACACGTTTAATTTATGTTGAATTCGAAGTCTCAACCGCCATCTGCGTCTGCATAGTACAGTACCTGCTACAAGGGATGGCACAACTATCTTGAAGCATGTTGCAACTCAAACAGCAGAAACTTCAGTTTCATCCGCGATGGTTCTTGAATAAACGGACAGGCTAGAGGTCGTTTTTTTGAAAAATCTGCTCTTCATGCCTCCGCCTCCAGGCACTTGCTTCCAAAGGTTGTGCTAGTAAGCTGTAGTGCACAAGAAGAAGCTATTTAGTTTTCTTGTGATTGCTTTAGATTGTTGACGGTTTGAACACTTACTGGGACGCGCTGACGGCACACACTGACAAAGATGAGTAGGCGTGTAGCTGCTTTGCTACGAGCCATTACTGGCGACGTCACTCGCGAGGGCTTGACATCTCTAGTAGATGTACCCTTTTCTTTTGTTGGGCCGCTGCCACGTTGCTCCAGAAGTAATGTAGCGGACGGTTTAATACGGACCGTCAGCAGCGCAGCGCATATTCACAAAGGGACGCTCAATGCTGGTACATATAAATTAACAGCAGGTATGAAAAGTTCCAGTTCCATGTGTTGTAGAGGCAATTCCGCTCGTTGAATTCTAGTGCATGAAGAAGTGCTGGTGGAGCAGCAAGTCGTCTATCGCTCTAGCGTTCCAGAGCAGAGTCACTGCTGCAGCGGTAAACGAAACATCACCCTTAACGTATTATTTGTCGTCTCAGGCCGTCAGGAGCAATGTACTCGCTCTTCACTGTGCCATGTCCATCACGGCCACTCACTTCATCGCGCGAGAACTTTCCATTCATCTGCTGCCCCCGGATCTTCGGATTATTATGAGACGCTGGGCATCCCGAAATCAGCCTCGGATGGTGAAGTGAAAAAGGCATATTACAAGTTAGCTAAGCGCTATCATCCCGACGCAAACCCGGTGTGTTAGCTACGTCTGCTCTCCTACGTCACACCGGCACACAAAAGACACCGGCCTTTTAATGCACTGCTCTCCTTCAAACTGAGCTTACAAGCTGTGTTATAAGCCGCGTTTTTGCCACTTCTTGTACAAAACCTCGCTACCATAGACACTTGCCCCTTTCTGCCGAGCGGCCAAACGTATCAGTACTTGAACCCAGCCAAGTCTTCATTCAGTGAAACCAACGCCGATCGTGAGTTAAACAAACACTGTACGAGCAAATCAGCCGTCCAGATGCATAATCGGGGGACAACGCTTTAATTTACCTTCAAACATCAGGTACAGCTTTCCACTTCTTATGGGCAACGTCCATGTACATATACTTAGTATTGATATGTCCACGTATACAGAGAACTATCAAATTTTCACTCATGTGCGTAATACATGTTCAAATCATGTAGAGTGGCAAATAGTGTGCTAAGTGAGGAACCAGCAAGGAGCAAAGCGCTGCCGCACGTATCCAACTCAAACGAATTTGCGACTCTGAAGTCCATGCATCATCAGAGCACAATTTTCAAAAGATGGGAAGCAAGAACGTTCCCAATGAGTGTTTGAGTTAATCGGGCCGATTACTCAAGCTCGCTGTGGTGCTATTGCCCGACTTAAGCCCGCTCAGGCGATAAATCCGCATATGTGCAGGGTAATGAGGATGCGAAAATCAGATTCCAACAGGTTCAGGAAGCGTATGATATCCTACGGGACCCACAAAAGCGGGCAATGTATGACCAGGTAAGGATTGGAGCAATGCGATGCCCAGCAGGCGTGTGCTCAGCATGACCGTGCCCACATTTTGCAGTTAGGACATCGAAACTTCCAGGACAGCGGGGCCAGTGACGGGGGAGGTTACCCCGGTGGCGATGGCTACCCAGGAGGGTTCGAATTCCGAGCAGGTCCTGGGGGATTTTCATTCGGTGGGGGATTCGGGAGTAATATGGAAGACGTGATCCATGATATGGCCAAGGAGTTCTTCGGACGTGGAGGCCGCTCATCTATGTACTCGTCATTCCAGGTGTGCCAGACACAGTCAGTTGTCCAGAAGGTTCAAAATCTGTCCCAGCTGGGCAACATGCTTGAAATCAAAGTTGCACGAATGTCGTTTCAGGCAGCTATTTCATGCTGCAATTTTTAATGTGCAGTAGTTTTACTGATTTTCAATCCACCATCTGTTCAGCTTTCAGTATTCAAGTTTGACTGACTGGTGAACAAGCCCTCGAAGCAAAGCACAGACTGAAATGAGCACTTTTGGTGCTGATGTGTACTTGGAATACTTCACTCGCATGTTGGTGTGTAACTGTGCACATCCACATGTCATGTCATGTGAAAAAGGTCGTCTAAGTGTGACAGGTTACATCTACCAAGGCTTGAAAGAATTAATAACAGTTTACTCAATTGAAAAATTTTGCAGGCAAATCTCTGTTATATTACACTGTGATATGGATATTTATTTTTTGAGTTGTGATTACAGCCCTGTTCTGTTTTATTCTTTGTCTCTTTGGGAGCAAGAAAACGTAGCAAATCTCGTGGTGCGTTGAGGCAGAATTGAATCATTTTTTTGTCATGTTTTGGTATGGCTGCATGGCTGCAAGAGCTCTGTGGACAGCTGTGTTGAGGAGAAGTTTCAATTGGGTGTTGCTGAGAGTAGCTGTTACAGGTGTCTACAACGGCATCAATATCCTTTATGGATGCATTGAAGGGTACTTCGTATCCTATCCAACTCAGTGTTGGTGATGAGATAGTAGAGACTCGTGTGGACATTCCACCAGGGGTTGAAAATGGGCAGCAGCTGTTCGTTCAAGATGTTGTCAGATCCAGGCAGAACCGAGTGAGCCTTGTTGTGATGGTGTGAATCGATCTTGCAACTGGTCTAAGTAATTCAAGCAGTACAACATTCATTCACTGATGGGTTCAGGCTGTTGAGTTTTTTTGCCATTTTTGCTTCGAAAGCTTCTTCAACACGCAGCTTGTCATGCAGATCCAAGTTCAGGGGCATCGCAATTTCGTTCGGAAAGGCGCGGACATTTTCTCGAAGCTGGAATTAAAATTAACGGAGGCATTGCTTGGCTGTCAGAAGGAGGTAGAAACTGCCTGGGGTCGCACGTCAGTGAATGTGCCGCCCGGTTCTGCGCCTTTATCTAAAATATCCTTAGACGGGTGGGGCGCACCTCGACTCAAGAGTTCTGGCTACGGCCGTCATGTTTTGGAGCTTATCTTGAAGCTCCCTAAGCGATTGAGTACAGAGCAAATGGAGGCTGTAGAGCGACTTCGATTGTTAGGAATGTAACAAAGGTTGAACATTGCTGAGTGACACTCCATGATCTAGTCGTTCTGAAATTTAAACCAGATTTTGGCATGTTCAGCTTGAATTAGCGAGGACTTCTTATCATAGAGGGCTCAGAGTTGACTGTAAGAGTGGGTGAAGCTGGTAACCAAAAGTTGGCATCCCTCGGAACTGCGGATGCCACACATTAGGTTACATAATGCTGGATGTGCGTGAAATATTTCACGATGGTGTTTTACACTCATTTACAGTTTGTAAGGGGCTTGCTGTGGTGTGCCATTCTTGAACCACCGCTTTTCCATAATTCTATCATTTCTATCAAATTAGTGCGCATACACATATCTTGAGATACATTGTCGAGATCAAAGCACAAATTCGCAGTTCAATTCCTTCTGAAACATGAAAATTTCATGTTGTCGTCGGAATAAATATGTACTCTCGCACATAAGCTACATGCTACGTTGAACGCCCAGTCACAAACAGGCGAGCAATGGAATCGGCTTCGCGGTGAAGCGTTGAAGTATTAACAAAATTTATCTATTACATTCTCTGCCACTCTTCCCCTAGTTGATGGTCCACTTCTCTCAAAACACACCCTCCTTAGCGCACGGAAGAGTGCATCTGAAAAAATTCGGAAGTTTAATTAGGCATCATTAGAGCTTTGAGTACGCTTGCTCGAACATGATTGCCGTGTTCAGAACGCTGTGTTAAGAAGTATCAGACTGGGTTAAGCGCCAGTAGCCACTCATGGCTACCGGTACTGTTGGCCTAAGCCGCCTTAGGCCGCCTGAGTTTCTCAATGCAAAACACTTGTTTACGCCTTCCATATTTACTTACGAGCTAGTACGCGTCTTCCCTTTCGGAGTTGCAGCGTCCGCTTCCACGTTCAATCCCGCCGTCAACCTTGTCTACAATGGGAACATTGATTCAACCAGAACATTTCACACATATTTTGCGTATTATGAATACAAATGTAGATGGAAGGAATAAGATTATGTATGCGATGACGAACATTCGCGGTATTGGGCGCCGCTTCTCGAACTTCGCCTGCAAGAAGGGTGAAGTTGACATGGCGAAGCGCGCTGGAGAGTGCTCAGCGGAGGACATCGAGAACCTCATGCTTATCACATCTAACCCACGTGCCTACAAAACGCCAGACTGGTTTCTGAACAGGCAAAAGGTGAGCTATCGTGTGCTGTACGCATTAAAATTTTGCAGGTCGGCGCATGATACTAGGCCCAGTTGCTCTTCTTTGATGCATCTAAACTCATAACCGGTAAAATCACAACTAGAAAGCTACATTACCGCTCGATTACTGATGAAAGCTTACCACGAGGCCGCATTTTACTGCCAAGAACCCGTCATCCTCCTCGTCAGCGACTCTTATACTGTCTGGAGTACCTGGCTAAACAGGCCATCATGATGTACTTCCATTTACTTTCAGGACTACAAGGATGGTTCTTACTCCCAAGTAACAGCGTCAACAATGGACAACAAGTGGCGTGAGGATTTCGAGAGGTTGAAGAAAGCCAGGGTACACAGGTATGTATTTCAAATGAACCAGGGAAGCTGCTGTGAAACAAGAAAATATAAGATATCTGACACACTTTGCATTGCAGAGGACTTCGTCATTACTGGGGTCTGAAAGTCAAAGGACAACACACCAAGACTACTGGCAGGCGCGGTGCCCGTATGGCCATGTATGCAAAGCAGGCTGGCAAGTAGGTTGAAAATCACTAGCTTTTAATCACCGTGATGCTTTGCCTCACAACACTAGGCGCCTTGTAACTTGACACGCTGCAGGAAACTGGGCTCAGCAAAACGTTTGCACGACTTAAGGATTATGCATTCTCAAAGTCGTATTTACACACTCGCAGCGTTTGAGATCCGCTGAGAATAGTACTGAGTGCGCTGTTACCTATCCCATGTGGACGGCTATCGCTTGAACGTTGATAGACGACTTTCCCATATTACTGTTCCGTCAATCTTGGGAGGGTGACAGATGTTGCATGTCGCTCTTGTTCTCGTGCGTAGTCAGGTCACAGTCAGTATGGTGTTGCTTGTGGCAAGGGACACCATGAAACGCGATGGAAGCCCCGAGAAACAGGTTGCCTCTCGTATGTACGAGGTTAAACTGTAAGTGAGGAGTGTACTAGTATGCATTTGCAGGCTAGTGCGCAGACTGGCGGCATTGGATGTCACAAAGGTAATGAGTTGAGACTGTCGATGTCACATAGTGGGTAGTATTACACGTGATAGTAATTTTCCTTGTACTAAATTAGTCATGGTTGATAGTAATTAAGGGTCGGATCAAGCGAGATATTGTCCGAGAAAATTTTAGCTTGCAACTTGGGGCTCAGATCAAACAATCACTTTCAAATCTCAATGCGCACAAAACTTCGTTAAAACCAAGGAAATTGGTGCATTCATACGAACATTGTTGTGAGCAATTTCGGATAAACACTCGTTTGTGATGTGCAACTTTACCGCTAGAGGATTCTCGAGCGAAAGTAGATATGCAAGACCTGACTTGCTCACCACCTGGTACTCGTTTTTGTACGGTAAGGTAGACCGATTACTTCGGTGTTGGTGCACTCGTCAATGACGAATAGTTACATGCATGCAAGAAGCGCTACATATTGCGATTCATGACTCCACTAATTAGCTCGCACGTTCAACATGCCTGTGTACCGTGCTAGACAGACCAATTAGTGACTTCTCGAAAGCGGTGCCTACATAACACGGTGTGTAACTTA